>OX456523.1:63258060-63293060 GCA_949748255.1 Eustalomyia histrio | reverse complement strand
CATTGGTGAAATACAGCTGCACACAATCGATAATTTGCTTAAAAATTGGACCGATTGTGTAGGCTACTGCATGGCCAGCCGAGGCAGCCATTTGAATGAAATTATTTTCCATTATTAACCGGAAGGATTGTACTTTCAAATAAAAAAAGAATTTTGAGGAAATATTCAGTAGTTTTTTTTTATAGCATTTTCAAAAAAAAAAAAAATTTGGCGGACCCTATATATAATTGAAAAATTACCTACACAAGTCACTGTAATTTTATTTTAATACAATATAAGTTTGATTTTATTTATTACCAAACTTTTTCATTGCTAATGGTGCTAGTAAATAAGATGTTTGCATAGGCTTCTACCAAAACATTTTAAATTACTTGGACTTCCTTAACTCGAATTTGCAGTCGAAAACACTTCCAAAAGTCATCCTTACCAATTATGGACCATTCTGTCTTTTTGCGAGAACACTGACTGACTCACTGAAAATAACACGATTTTTTAATTAATAATGCAAAAAATATGGGTCACACCATAATTTAAAACATCAAAAAATGGTATTGACATCTCTTTCTCTCATTGAATGGCGACCGAAAGTGCTTGTACCTTTCTTAGCAGTTAGGCTCAATTGAAAACTTTATTTGGATTTATCTTGGAATCGCTTTTTTTTTTGTATTATGCCGATCTTTTTGCAAATAAGCGATTTGATTACTCCTATATTTAAAAAAAAAATTGTATTGCCTTTTTCGTTGGCATCCTCCACAATTTCCGCCCTCAATTTTGCATTTTTTTCGCACGATTTCGGATTTTCGAAACTCTTTATCGTAGTATAAATAAACATTTTTCTGATTTGCATTTTAAGAAATATGACGATATAGTTCACATTTATTTTTGGATGGATTATTTTCACAAAATTTGCAAATTAATTTTTGACGTTCTTCTTCTTTCAATGACATGGTTATTAGTTTATTAGTGTGGTGAATAAAATTTAGTCAAATAATAATTTCAGGAATATATCTGTTACTCGCTTTTATAACGCAAAGTAAATGACGGAACTTGCTCAAAATTTGACAGTTTTCTATTAAAAGGTGGTACTTGATAGGAGCAGTATTGCATTTCAAATAACTGCGAGGGAAGTTCAAAAAGTCACGGACTTATTGATTTGCCCTCGCATATTTGGGTAAATTTTTATATACACTTTGGGAAAATTTAACATTATGTGACTCTCCCTATCCTAAATATGGGAGAGTTGCATATTTTGATGTGACAACTTTTCATGTAGTTACGCAATAACCCCATTAATATTTTCATTTAAAATGATTTGTTAAAAAAGAGGTTTTATTTTTTATAAATGAGAAGTGGTTTACTTTTACAGACATTGTAATTAATTTTTATCATATTTACAACACTGAAATATCATATATTTTAACGGATTTTGCAGTTAAAAAAAGCAAAATAAAAGTAATACCTTTTACGGATTTTAAGTAACAAGTTGACAGTTAAAAGAAATAAATAAAGGAAATATCATTTGTTTTTAAGGATTTGTGGTTAGTTTGTTAACAGTTATAATATATGAACAATTATTATTGGCGTTTAAAATAAATAACTTTTATTTATTTATATGAAAAGTAACTAGACCGGTTTTGAGCGCCCCGGTAGGCTAGTTGGTAGCGTGCTTGCTTATCAGTGCGGGGGTCGTGGGTTCGATTCCCACCAGAGGCTTTGGTCTGTTTTAGCTACAACGAGCCGATGGCCTTTCTTGCTAGTGCTCGGTATAAAATAAATAAATAAATAAATAGACCGGCTTTTAAGAGATTTTTCTTTTATTTTAAATTACTACAAACTATATTGAGTGTAACTAATTAAGTACTTTTAGAATTTTCGCCAGGAACTTGGCTTGGGAAAGTGCCATCCCCTCAAAACATCCTGTCTAAACCAATTGGGCAAGAAACCAGAAATTTAATTTACTTTTACGGAAAATATAATTTCTGAAATTTCGAAGCATAAGTGCTTCTCCCTAAATCAGCCAGCATAAACTACAGGAGCTAGCAATTATAAATTTGGCATGCATAATATGTTTAGCATATAAATATCGCTGGTTGGCTAATAAGTAGAAGTAAGACAAATGTTAAATGTTAATGACTTCTCAGCATATAACATATTTGTGGTAATATTTTAATTTTATCAAGATTTTGCGTGCGTTTTGTCAAATTACATTTAAATCCGGTCTTTCATTGCCTACTTAAGAGAAATTATATCCTTTCAAAACTTCGTTTCAGATTTTCTTATTTCAAAAGAAAGTATTCCCCCTAATTTGTTTCTAAATTTTTGAAATATTTTTTCATTCAAAATAAGCTTTTCTAAGTTTTACAAAATTTTGATTTTTATTCGGTCTCGCTTTAAAGCCGCATTTTTTCTACCGCAATAAATCAACTCCTTGTGTTTTTGAAAATTAGAGCGTAAATTGTTAACAACTCGTGAAAAAAGATTATATCTGACCAGATCTCATTAGATCTAATTAGTTGTCAAAATTGGAAACAAATTAGAGATATAAATAGATCAGATCAAATCAAGGCAGATTTAGTGAGCCTTGATAAATTATTGAATTGAAAACGGCTAAAATTAATAATTTGGCAGCAGATATGATCCCATATTAGATTTGGCACCAGATCTATTTATATTCCATCATATGTAACTAGATTTAAATAGATCTAATAAGATCTAATATTTTTTAACATACATGGGAACGCGTAAAGTAATGTAGGGTTAGTAATGTGAAATATTCTTTCTACTATTTTTTTAAAATTTAATTTATATTTTTTTATTATTATTACTACCATTAGGAAAATCCTTTAAAAACATTCAGCCACGCAGTCAGTTTAACAACCCAGTTTTTTAGACATTTCCAATCCAGGTTGGCAACCGATTTATTTATAGTACCGTAACCGATATCCCAAACTCCTGTTAGCACTTTTGCGAATTGATTTTTCTCTTACGTGGAATTGTTGCAAAATTTTGGAAGAAATGTTTTAGCATCGATTTAATAGACGCCACAATTTTAAAATGCAGTACTCAAAACTTCACCGCAGAACTTCCTTGTCAATTTATATCTAATAAAGTTAGTCCTGGATTAGCCAAAGGTAAACGTAGCGCTCTTTAATACAATGCAGGGTGAATAAATTATATAAATGTAGCAAATATTTCAAACCAATTTAATATTTATAGTTATAGTTAAGTATTAAATTTCGATTATTTTAAAATGATTCAAATAAAAAAAAAGGAATCCCGTATTTTCATTTTTGTTACATTCATTGGGATAAAAAACGCAAATGTATACAGAAATTCTGTTGAAAATTGATTTTCCTCTACGTTTACTGCTGAAAATGAAGATAAAAAAATATACACACGATGTTGAATGCAAACCACACCTAAACTTCAAGTTTTTTTCTGCATTTTTCAATTTCAGACTAAGTCAATTTGAACCATGAAAAGATACACAATCGAGCAACGCTTTCAAATCATTCAGGCTTATTATGAAAATGGGCGTTCAAATCAAAATGCATTTCGTGCACTTTGTGATTTTTTTTGGTCAGCATAATCGACCAAATGTGTCCACAATCGAGAGAATTGTGAGCAAATTTCAACAAACCGGGTCTGTGAAAACACCTCTGCATGCTCGCTCAGTTTGTTCTGCGGAAAACATTGCTGTTGTTTGCGATAGCGTGTCATGAGGTCGGCCAAGCATTTACCGTGAATGGTGTTCGCTATCGCGAGATGATAACGAACTTATTGTGGTTAGGAATTGGGGATATGACCCTGGACGGTATGTGGTTTCAACAGGACGGTACCACTTGCCACACAGCTAAAGAAACAATGGCTCTTTTGCGCGACAAATTCAATGGCCGTGTTATCTCACGTGGTGGCGATGTCAATTTGCCGCCAAGATCATGTGATTTGACACCGTTGGACTTCTTTTGAAAGAATAGGTGTACGTCGATAAGCCAGCAGCAATTCAAGAGCTAAAGGATGAGATAATTCGGCACATAAACGGCATAGAACCTCAATTATGCCTCAGCGTCATCTAAAATTTGGACCATCGGATGGAGGTGTGCCGCTGAGGTCGCGGCGGCCATTTGGACGATATTTTGTTCCATACATAATTGAACCATAGCATGTTGTCATAATAAAAATAAATGACAATAACTTCCTAAATAATTTGTGTTTTATTTAAAATCAACATCGGCCCTTAAAATTTAACCACCCTTTATGTAATATTACCTAAAATTGTACGGTGAAATCACAAATTTTCAAAGGCAAACATAGAGTTTGCTTTTTATGGCAATATTTCAATTTCAATTTCAATTTGACTTTTATATTCAAAAAAACATATGTTTTTTAAACACGAACACTCACAAAATTATTTCGTTAAAAACAACTTAAAATACATATTAAATTAATCGAATATACAATCAAAAACAGGACTACTGGTTTTTCATTATATTCAACCCATTTTCTTGTTTATTTTCAATCATTGTTTAATAATCGACAAAAGTAAAAACAATAGAAAGTCGTTTAAAATAACCATCAAATTTTTACTGACAAAAAGTTTAAAAAAACTACTTTTGTGGTTTGTTTTTCAAATTAAAAGTTTTTTTTATTTGTATGTAATTTCAAAACAGAACACAACACATGCAGATGTATATATTTTTATTGGTTTTGTGTGTATGTATATTTGAATAATTTCTTGTAATTTTTATTGAAATAATTTTTTACATATACAAACTTTTTTGGTAAAAAAAACAAAAAGGAATTATATGAATTTCTATTTTTTGAAGCAGAAAACATAAAATTTTACATTTAACTGAAAATATCAACTCCTACTGAATGTCTGTAAATTTGTATAGTTTGTTTTTTGAATGACTGATTCAAATAGTTAAAAAATATATTTCAATTGATTCTTCATTTAAAAACAAACTTTACGTATTACTTTTTACATAAACTACAATCGGTAACGGAAAATATATTGTGAGTGTAGGTTTATTCCTTTTGGTAATATTACAATACTCTAATAATATGTATATTTTATTACAAAACACCAAATAATAATTTTTTAATTAACTAAATTTAATTTTATTTTTTATAACAGAAATCCTCCGAATTTTCTATAGAAAAAGTCTTCAGAACCGAAGTATTTTTTTAAAATTTGGGTATTTTTTTATCAGAAAATATCATTATAAGCCGAGGATTTTTCTGTAGGAAAATGTCATCAGATTCTGGTGTTTTTTTTGTAGGAAATGGTCTTTAGAATCTTTGTATTTTTGTATATACAGAGAAAACAGATTTATTGTGACAACCGAATTGTTTGATTGGAGTCACCGATTTCTTTTTCTGTGGCGACCGAATTTCGGTTAGTACAACAAAATTTCGGTTAAGCCATATACTTCAATAGGATGTTGAATATATTTGATTTGGACAACCGGTTGTCACAATGAATATATTTTATCTGTGTAAGAACAAGTTATTAGAATCTGAAGTCTTTTATAGGAAAAATTTCTTAGAATCTTTGAGCTTTTTTATAAGAAAAATCAAATTAGGAAAACCAAACAAAGAAAAAAATTACAAAATTTAGTTTGTAAAATTGAACATCATTCATAGAACATGTTTGTTAAACCAAATTTTTTTTTTAAATACACCAACATTGGAATTTGTAAATACAAAAAACTTTTTGTTTTTTGTTTTTTACTTTAAATATTATTTTTAAAGAATTTTAATATGAATAACAACAGTTAACAAACATTTCAAACAAAAAATTATTAGAAATCAAATTTTAATTTTAACCAATGTTTTCAATTACTTTAAATTTTGTGATATTTTTTTCTGTATAGGATTCCGTTTTTTTAAATTAAAAGCCTTCAAAAAATTTTATGAAAAAGTCGCTTCAGAATCTAACAAGAAAAGGTCTTCAGAATTTCAAAATTTTTGTCTTTAGAAAGCCATCAAATAATGAGGATTTTTCAATAAGAAAAAGTCTTAAGGATTTTTCTATATTAAAAAGTAATCAGAATCTGAGGAAAAATTTGATGGATTTTCTGTAAGGGAAGGAATTGCAATGTATAAGAAAAAGTCATTAGAATCTTAGTATTTTTCTGTAGGATAAAGTTCTCAGAGTATAAGGGGTGTTCTATAGAAAGAACGTGTCAGAAATTGAGGGTTTTTGTATATGAAAAGAATCAGAAGGCTTTTCCTCAAAATTTAAAAGTTTTCCTTTAGAAAACTCTTAAGATTATAATGACTTGTTTCTATGAAAATAAAAAACTTACATTCAAGTTTTTTTCTTTAGGAAATCCTTTAATGAAATATTGTCACCGAGACCCGTTCTGTAATATACAAATTGTCGATACTAATGCAGATACAAATAACGTAATTTGCTTCGGTTACCAACCTTGTGTTGAAAGTCATTCAACTCACCGTCCAGTGGCTAACAATTTTTTGACAAAAAAATAATACAAAAACACAAGAAAAGTGTAAATAATGATAGAAGAAAAAATGGGGAATTATAACAGATTTTTTTCTGTTCTTCAACTTCCGTTTCTTTGTTTTGACGAAAAAGTAAAAAGATGTTTGAAAGCAAACAAGACATACATTGTTATTTTGTTTTTATTTTTTATTTTTTCATTACAACTTTTTCTTCTTTATTTTTGTTTTTATATTTTGTGACAACCAAATAAGTGCCGAAAGCATATGTTTTAATTGTGGTCGGGGGTAACAGGCATCAGCATAACCAAAACCATAACAAAAAGTTACATTATTTTGCTGTCATTTAAAATCTCTGTGCCTTTGTTGGTAGCTTTTTGGAAAATTAGGAAAATATGTTGTTTTTTTTTTGTGCTGTAATTGTTCATGGTTGTTATTGTATTCAAGTAAGTGTTTTTCTCTGTACGATATATTGTTGTGATAACCTTAACTTTTTTTATTGAATTTAATTATAATTTACTTAAGCGCCAGCTAACAAAGAAACAACATAGTGGTGTAACCCGCAGATCCTTATGATAATTTTATATGTCGTAAGGGACAAAAAAAAAAGTAAAAAGCACGAGTGTGAAAAAGTGTGCAATATCCTATTTAGGAGTTATGAATCGAGGATAAAATTGACCAAAATTTCGGTTTTTTATTATTATTTATTTTTTATAATTTATAAAAACTCTTGTCGAATTTTTATTGCTTTCTATATAAAAATAATATATACGAAATTTGGTGACAAACGAAAAAAGAAAAATAGCACCGCAAATCGATTTAAAAATTGCTTAGAATTTTGAAGGGGAAAAATAATTTTTAATTCGTTTTTTTTTTAATTTTTTAATCGACTAATTAAATTTCTTAAGTTGTAATAAACAAAATTCAGAATATTTTGACCGAAGTAATAAGGATTTCATTCTTGAAACCTTACAAAATTCGAATGTTTGATATTTTGGGTTTTTTTGCCAAAAATATTTTGTTAGTTTTTATAGATTTTGGTGAAAAACGACTTAACAATTCTCCAAAGTCATAAATTATAAATTTTAAAGAAAATAAGTCAAAATTAACCCCTATTGAATATCAGCGAAACCCCTTTAAAATCTGCGCAATAAACCCAAAGACCTTTTTATTATGGATTTTTTTAGAAGAAATTTCTAAGAGCTCTATCACCAAATGCTCTACCGTCTATGCTGTTGTCGCGCATGCAAAAGTTGACCAACTATTTTTGCCAAAAAGCAGAATATGACAGATTAAAAAGCGAGGTAATAAGATATTTTTTTCCTAAATATACGCTTTTTACAAAATTTGCATTTTTTTGGTTTAATTGCTTAAATCATTTTTCGCCATAGAATATTCTAAAAAAAAGTATTATATAAACTTTTTAAAGTCTACTTACTCCGAATTTAGTGAAACAAAATTATATTTGATTTTAGGCAATTCCGATTTGAATATTAAGAAAAAGGTATTCGATTTTATAAACTTTTTGAAGTCAACTTACTCTGAATTTAGTACAAAAATAATATTGGGAAACCACTGTTTTTCTTGTACAATTAAAATTGTTCTAGAAAAAATTTGTTCACAGCCAGTACTTTTTTCACCAATAATACAACTATTCAGTATTGTATAATTTTAATATTTTATTATATATGACACATTTAAACAAATTTATGTAAAAGTCTAATCCAATCTTGTCTGGGATTTTGCTTTCTAAATGTGTGTTTTAATAAACAAAAAAAATACAAAATTTATTGAATTTTAGATACTTTTTTGTACGCAACTTGTCGGAGACATTCGAAATTATATATGTTTGCTATACATACATAATGTCAAAATTTTAGCATAGAATTGCCAAATTGTTCCAAAAAAAATCAAGAAAGGGCTACGCGAAAAATTTTATAAAACCCAAAATAGCAAATATATTAAATTTAATATGGAATCCATATAAAGTATACAAAATTTTTTAAATTTTTTCAACAGCAAATTCAAATAAGTGTTAAAAAAAAGATACCTGTAGAAAGCCTGTAAAATTCAAACTTAAATATGTTTTCTTTACTTTAAATACCATAAAAAATTAGAAATAAAAAATCCCGTTTTTGGCCCCTTAAAACTGAAAGGTGGCCCAAAGGCCGAGACAGCTCGATTTTAGATTATTTCTTCTATCACATATCCACATTTTATCAAAATCAAAGAGCTCTCGTCGGGCAATCTGAGATCCTGTTTATTTAAAATCCGGCATGAACAAAATATTAGAAATTAAATATTTTTAAAAAATTTTTATTTAAAAAAATCAATTTTTTAGACATTTCGGCTCTTTTTTCTAATAATGTTGGTATTGGGAAAGCCCTTTTGGCCAGCACTTGTACCACCTGTTTAAGTGTCTTGCCAGCGCGTTCCCATTTGTATTTTTCAAACCGAAAACTAACGGAGACCAAAACAACAAAATTAAAGATGACGACAATGATGAGAGGAAGAAAAAAGTGAAAATATTAAGCAGCTTATAATGATGTTTCGCATAAATAACATTTACTTAAAAGGCATTACAGAATCCTTAAAAAATTACCATCCTTCTTTTGTTGGATATTTTTTTTTTTACTTTTTTCATAAAGATTCCTTTGGATAGGTATACATTCTAACACATTTATAAAATTTTATTTATGGTATATTTTAAATATTTAAAGGCATGTGTATGTGAGTGTGTTTGTCTGCCTGTGAATATTTGAGTTTGTTTTTTTTTCAATTTTTAACCATTTATGATGATCTTAAAGTGTATTATTTTCAACTTCCGTTTTAAAATTTGTTTGTATTCCTTATTATGACAATATAGGTTAAATAAAAAAGCTGTTGTTTAGATAAGTGTACCTAAAGTATCCGCTAGAATATGTCGGTATGTATGTATTTGTCTGTCACCTGTTTGTGTATTTTTATTATTTTTGCCAAAAAAAAAATTATAAAAATAAAAATTTGGGTAGGTTAATTCATGTGTAATATTGAAGGTTTTTTTCAACTAAAAAATAAATGTTTTATTTAAAAAAGAGAAAATAGTTAAAGCCAAAATGTATTTCCTGTCAAGCTCAATATATACTACAACCAAATACTAGTAGTTTTTGAAAACTTACGAAAATTGTTGTTGTATTGAAATTCTTTTGTATTTTCATGCACAGATTATTATTAGTAAGTGGAAAATTTAGAGATATCTCCAAAGATATTTAACCGCTTTTGGTTTTCTTTTTCAATTTCAAATTGATCGGAAGTATAGTAAACAATTTGTGAAGTTTATTTTTATAGTTGATCTTTTTAATACTTATATGTATGAAAATGTATTTTTTTCTTATTTTTATTTAGTAATGATGAAAATTTTTGTAATACTTTGGATAGACAAACTGATATATATATACCCTCATCAAATAACTACATATTTGGAGGGATAACTACACTCATAATAATATATGCATACAAAAAACTAACCGTTTTTGTTTAATTTTCAAAAACTTTTGTTATTTTTACGTATTTTCGTATTTTTTATGAAAACTTCTTTACCGAGACAACATAATTTGTAGTCAATCGAATAGTTTGGTTGTGGTAACCGAATTTTCCGACAACTGAAAATCAGCTGCTTGTAGATTTGGTTGTAGTGTAAAATGGACTTAACATAAAACTGTCAATCAGATATAGATTCGCCATCTAAAATTTATATGCGATGAATGGACTGATTCCAAATATCTTTATTTGTTTGTTATTGACATTCAACCTATATAAAAAACTCTATTACTAAACTCTAAAATATTTTTTCGACAAAATTTAAATATTTATTCCGAAAAAGCTACACCTAAATAAAAAAGTTAGTAAATAAGTAAATCCTTTTATATCTCACTTTAGAATTTTTTCACTAATATTTAGGTAAACTTAATTTTTAAGTAATAATTTCTCCTATCCTCTATTTGGAATTTACAATTTTAGCAAAATAGTGGAAAGCATGGTTATTTATCTAGAGTCTAATCGACAGTATGGCTTTCGTAGAGGACCTTTTAGCGACGAAGTTGGTCTATTCATCAGCTTGGTGATAGTTAAGCGGTTTCTCTGCCAGCAAAAACCTGGTAATGACTATTTTCAAATTATTTTCAAAGAAGACCATATGAATTTACTATAATATGATAATTTTTTACACTTAAAATAGTTTGTAAGTTAAAATAACAAAAAATAAAGGGGAAAAAAAAGAAAATAATATTTCATTTAAGACCCGATCTACTAACGTTAAATTTAAATCAAATGATTTTTGTAATTTATTTTTCAATGATTTATAAACAACTGATGCATCAGAAAAAAAACAAATGATTATTCATTTAAAACTAAATGTAAAAATTTTACATACCAATTCTGTAAAAAATAGCTAATTATTAATTTATTTAAAATTGTTTCCGTTTTCCGTTCTTTGTATTTTTGTTTGTTTTTTAATCTACAAAATGTGTACTAACACAGTCTATATACATATTTTGTATGAATGATATGTGTGTGTTTATGAAGTTCATGTAATTTGAATTAAAATAATTTTGAATATAAACAAACAATTTAAATAAAAAACAAAATTTGAATTTTTTATTCTTTGAAACAGACAGCAAACAAAATTTAAATTTGTAATAACTGTAATGAAAAGAAATAATGCATAAATTTCAGCATGTTGGTAAATTTTTATTAAATTTCAAACAAAAATCTTTTTGAACAAATGTATAAAAAAGTTAAATAAAATAATTCGTTGAAAAATAGTTTATTAGTATTTAGTAAATTCTATTTTTTTACTATATTTTCACTTTCTAAAGATGAAAAATCGTAGGATGTTGTTGCCAATACTTACGACAATAGTATCCCAGCAAAAAAAAGTGGTAGTCATTCTGTGACTATAACTTCTTTCATTGCTTCCTAAACTTCAGTTGACATTCTTTTATGATTTTTTGGTGTTATTCTAAGGCACTTCCAAAAGAATTCATGTGTTCATATTTCAAATGCAGTGATCTGGATATAAACCCGAAGCATGTCTTAAAAAATCACTCTTCATTACTTCTAAAGCATAAGTTATGGTATATGGTGTATTTTTTGAATGTAAAGCATTTATTCAAATTGAAAAAATAGTTCTGATGAACTTTTTTAATTTTATTTATTAAATCATTTTTCATATTTTAGTTTAAAATTTCATGAGGATTACAATTTATGCAGTTTTGCAATTTTTATAAAAGTTTTTAAAAATCAAGAAAACCAGATTTTTTGACCTTTAATTGAAACTAGCTGGTCTGTCATTTGCATTTTTTCAGCTTTAAATATTTATGACGACACAATCTGTGCATTTTTGCATTATTATTATTTAACACTACACCATTTCCAGTTTTAGTTCAGAATTTATCAAAATAATTTTAAAATTGTGTAAAAATTATTTCAAATTGCCCAAAAATGTTTTTAAATTGTACAAAAATTATTTAAAGATGTTTCCAAATTGTACAACCAGTTTTTAAATTATCCAAAAAAATTTTAATATTTGTCTAAAAATTCAATAAAATATTTGAAAAATGTTTCAAAAATGCTTTTTCACTAATGCAGAATTATTTATTTGGTTTAATAAAGAGAACTTGTATATCAATGCATTAATTTCGCTTCTTTAAACTTATTTTTCTGCATTCTTATGAATTAAATTTTCATCAAAGCTTAAATACTACAAAGTATAGGAACATTTTCCACTCATGCATCAGAATACCTAATCATTGTATTATCATTGCTTCCCAAGAGTAAAGTATGAGTAATGCTAGTAGCTACATTTGAATACTTCCATCCTATGACACGCTTATGTTAAATTCATCGATGAAACCATTAGAAAAGAAGTGATGCCTTTGCCATAGTAGTGATGCTTTTATTGCTTCTTTGGCAGCTTCATTTTTGCTGGGATATTATTCAAAATCATTTTCCATCCTCAAAAATGTATAATATAATCAAAAAATTATTTTTTTTTAGCAAAATTGCCATTAGCTAACTAACTATCAACTTAGGGAGATTTTACCATTTAACTTTTTTTTAGAGAATTAAATTTCCAATCAAAATAGATAAAAAAAAATTTAGACAATATCTCAATTTAACTGGATTGGGCAAGCCATCTCAGGCCTAAATTTTTTTCCAAAAAAATATTTTTATTTCACAAAGAAAAATATTTTTGGTATTGTATTACTAAACCATTTATGAAATGTGTTTCTACAAAACCCCCTTTTTATTGATATGAAACTATTTTGTTTTAATTATGACTACACATATACGCGTTGTTTGTTGTTTTTTTCTGATTTATTCAACGCTGATTTTTTGTTGAGTGATTAAATTTGAATAAAACATGTTCGACATGTTCGAATCAAACTGATCCGAATTACGCGTTTAGTAACATGATGCTGATTTTATTCTACACTGAATTTTATTGAGTGATTAAATGTGAACAAAAATTTAAGTGTATGATTAAATCAAGAAAAAAGTTGATTTTGCAGTTCTCCCTAACACACTCAATAGTGACCTTCGATTTAAATGCATGCAATACCCAATATTGTGTGTTTACCAAAAGGGTTGTGGGGTCGTCAATGTCATCAGTAAATAGGGATATTATCAATATCAAAAAATTTAATATTCTTGCTGTTATGGGCACCAGAATTCAGTGCGATGTTCGTTGGAATAAGCACGTATATAAAAAGTGTCGATAGAAGCATTCAAGTGTCTAGGTTTCTTTAAACGGTGTAAAGAATATTTCGCCCCACCCGATCTCCTTACTATATATACCTCCTACATCCGACAGAGTTTTCAAACCGTGGACAAAGAATGGCGTCGGCACTCATTAATGACAGCTATACTGACTCATTGAAGCATCGTCAAAATTACCACGGAAATTGTTTTTTCGGGATAAGTGAACTGTTCCCTAGAGCACATCCGTTTGTAGTCGACTATCCAGTGGATCGCACAACGCCATACAGGGAAGATTCGTTTATCAGTCGTAAAGGTCTTTCTTGTCTTGGTCTTCCCTGTTACCTACAGCACTCCCTCTTTCCTTCTTCCCATAACCTATTTTCCTAATTACAACATAGTGCACTGCATTAGTAGCAGCTTCCCCTGAGTGTTGGTTGAACGTAAAAACATGGCAGATCTTAGCAAATGTATTTTCTATTGAGGGTTTAGCTAAATTCAACTTAATTAAGTTTTTCTATTACTTTTATTTTACTAAAAATTCAGTCCCGTTGTGCTAAAATTACCTAAATTTACCTTTACTGTTACAATTACAGATTTTTTCTGCAACTTAAATCGAATAATTTATTTGAGTGTAAAGTTCGTAAAATTTAATTTAACCCAATATAATCTTTTTTGATTTCTCTTGTTTTTCAATATAAATATTTTTTCAGTAAAAACAAATTTTTTTTATACTTGAGTGGCTGCTGTGATGTGTCATAATGTGCCATCATTATTGTATTTTTAATGTTTATTCTGACATTTGAATGACGGTGCTGGCAGTGTTGGTTTATATTTACATGTGTGTGTGTATGTGCTTTAAAAGTGTTTTGTTTATACAAAGTTGATACAAATATCTTTAATATTTCGAATATTTATCTTGTTTAGTGTATACCTTTAAATGTTATTTTTAGAATAGGATATTGTTAAAAGAATTTGAAACTTCTTAAAAATACTATTTATAATATACAATATATTAGTTATATTTACCCGTCGTGCAACATTACATACTTAGCATTCATGAATAAATGAAACAGGTTCTATACCTAGGACAAACATAAAATGACCCACATCTACCTGTTTTGTTTGGATTAAGAATAACAGAGGAAGTATGTTAGGGCGGAACATAAAATCTTAATTAAAATTAAATATGTTACACGCAAAGAAAAAACATGGTTGGGAGAATCATATTCGAAGAGCATCATATATTTTTGGGTTTATGATTGTGCCAACCATAGTCGTACTATATTATAGTTAAAATATTATGATAATAAAATATCCATAATTTTACCATAATATGGTCCCTACAGTTATATTATGATTCAAATATTACAATATTTTGATTCTGTATAAATATATTATGATGTTGAATTTATCAAAATATGATTGCATGTAATTATAGTATGCTCAAAATATTATTACAATATGGTCCCCATAACTATATTATGATTTCTGGATTATCATTATATGATCCATATAAAATCTTTATATAGAATCTTTTTGACAATGAATTGATTATTGTAAATTATATTACATGTATAAGGAATTTTCGAAAAAACCCTTAGAAAAAATCTTCTAAAGTTAAAAAAAAAAAAAACTGGAGCTTAATAGGTCAATTGATGAAATGTTTTAATGCCACATGCAAGGTATTTTCTGTCCAGTTTTAGTAAACAATATATGATTGTTTTTTAAGACATTTTGGTTTTTATGAAAACAAGACAATACTCGTATTAGGACTGTAAATGTCAAAGTCATGTTTTATTTGATGTATAATTATTCAATAATTGTTAACAGCATTTTATGGTTACATAATTATCATATTTTTTTCATAGTCAGAATTTTTGTTACCACAGTATGGTTACAGCCAATCATGTTATAAAATACAAGGTGTCAAACATAAAATAATCAAATATTTACTTTAATTATGATGGTAGCGGCCATGTTGATGGTTAGACAACCAATAATAGGTTGTGACAACCATACCCGATTGCAGCAAGCACAATATAGTAGCAGTGATCATGTTGCAACCATGTTTTTTCTCTGCGTGTATAGAAGAGAAACTTTAAACCTATTTTTAAAAAACTTTGAATCCCATTTTTAAAAATTTACTTCTTTTGTGATATTTTTTCCTGCAGGGGAGACCCGAATTTGAAGTACACTTTTCATCGGTTTAAAATCAAAGAAAATATTTTATAAAATAATAATTTTAAAAAATACAATATAATTTTTTGCAACAGATTTCATTGTACTTACGAAATCGTTTTTTGTCCGTAATAAAAGAAAAAAGATAAAAAAAAATAAATTTACGAAATTGTTACAAATTTTGAATTTGAAAAAAAAATTAATTAAAACATCAACTTGGCGGCATCTCAATAGAGACCATCATACGTTGAAATAAATACACATATTTCTTGTCGGAATCATACTTGGGATTAAAGCATTACTTTTTCCATATAAATGACAATGCTTTGACATTAGCATTTACATAAAAAATCAATGCTTCAATTGTTTTTTTCGCAACTATAGTCGAAATATGGATACTTTCAGGAAATTTATGTAAAAAAAAATCATTTTAGAGATTATTATTTATAAAAATGATATATGTATTAATTTGGGAATTTTATAACATTTTTAAAAATACAACTGGCTTCTTAGTTAAATTTCGTTTGATAAAAGTCGCTAGATTTTTGACTAATACGAGGGCGGATCAATAAGTCCGTGACTTTTTGAACTTCCCTCGTAGTTATATAAAATGCAACACTGTTCCCATCAAGTACCACCTATTAATAGACTGCTGTCAAATTTTGAGCAAGTTCCGTCTTTACTTTTTACTTCGGGCTTAACAGCTGTTCAAAACTTACAACCTCGTGTTTTTTTTAATGGAAAAAAGTGAATTTCGAGTGCTCATTAAACATTATTTTTGCGAAAAAAAACCGTCAATCAAACCAAGGAAATGCTTGATAAATTCTATGGGGATTCTTCACCATCGATTTTAATGGTAAAAAAGTGGTTTACTGACTTTCGTTGTGGTCGCACAAGTACAAATGACGCTAAACGTTCTAGGCGGCCAATTGAGGTCAATACACACGAAAATCTCGATAAAATCCATGATATGGTGCTGGCCAATCAAAGACTGAAAGTGAGAAAGATTTTTTAAGCCAAAGGCATCTCACATGGCTCAGTTGTTTCCAATTTGAATGATCACTTGAGTAGAAGAAAGCTATCCGTAAGATGGGTGCCGCACTTGCTCACAATCAATCACAAACGCAATCGTGTGACAACTACGTTTCTGTGGCAAAATTCCATGAATTGAGCTAAGAATTGGTACCTCATCTGCCATATTCTCCGGATTTAGCCCCCAGTAACTATTTCCTATTTCCAAACATAAAGAAATGGTTCGGTGGAAAAAGATTTAACTCCAAAGATGAAATTATTGATCAAACAAATGCCTATTTTATGGACCTCGAAAAATCCTATTTTTTAGAAGGATACAAAAATTGTAGAAACGTTGGACTAAGTGTATTGAGCTAAAAGAAGATTATGTTGAAAAATAGTTTTTTTTGTAAACAAAAACCTTGCCTATGGCAAGTTAAATCTAGCGAGCACCATGATCGCGTCAAAAAAGATGCTGCCTACAACAAGCTAGCGAAGAAGTTACCGTCCTGCTTGTTCGAATCCATGTTAAAAACTGAAGTATTAAAGTGCACATGTGTGCACATCTCAGTTCACAGTTAAGTCCGTCAGTTATAGCTGAACAGTGGAAACTGACAGTTAAAACTGTACGTGAGTGGCCGGCTTAAAACCGGTTTTTTGATAAGTCAGGTTTTTTGAATAATCAAATATTTTACAATGAATGCATTTTTTTGTACAAATGAATATTTTGCTATATGTAAAGCATGTTTTTGTACAAAATGCATATTTTGGTATACAATGCATATTTTGGTACAAAATCCATAATTTGGTACAAGATGCATATTTTGGTATAAAATGCGTATTTTGGTATAAAATGCGTATTATGATACAAAATGCATATTTTATTAGAAATGCTGATTTTTATGCATATTTTTTTGTTTCACTTAGTGCATATTTTTTATATTTTAAATGGTCATTTTAAGACGTAAATGGAACTAATGCTTTCACAAAAAAGAAATATGTGAAATTTTAGGAAAAAAAAGTCCAAAAATTAAAATTTACGCCTACCATAAGAATTTCGCAAAAAAAATTCATTAACTTTGCTTTAAATTTTAAAGGAAAATCTCGAAATTTTTATGGTAAATTTTAAATATTTATATACTTTACTTGCTACAAGTTTTAATTTATATACATAAATAGGTGTACTTAATATATTACGTCAACTTATTGAGGAAGTATTAAATTAAAACTAATTTCAGAAGGTCTTAAAAAATTTAAAAGATTTTTGACATGCCTTGAAATTAATCTTATTAAAAAATTTTTTTAACAAAAAGTTAAATCATGTCTTCAATATATTCTCCTTATATTGATAAACTCTAAAGGAAAAATTTAAGTATCTGCATAAAAATTCCCTTCAAATGACAATTTACAACAAAAATATTCTTATTTCTTATAAATAGAAGAGTAAAATTAGAAACTTTTTTATTTTACTATCAAACTGCTTCCTTAACATAGTCAAAGAATGTCATTGTTTTTCTTATATGCTACTACAATGGCCAAGGACAACTATGTAATAATGAAAGAAAAAAATTCTTTATAAAATTTAGTTCGTTTTTCATTCTTATTTTTTTTTTTCTATATTAATATTCTTATTTTTTTTTTTATCATAGAATGTATATTTATTTATATCAATAAAAAGTTGTCAGTATGTACAATAGAATTTCAATTTTATTGTTCAATTTTATAGTTTTCTCTAAAGCGTCAAATACATTATCAATATTACTGACAAAGTTCTTGAAAATCAAATAATTAAAGAAATTTTTAGTGGAAATGCTTAATGACACAAAACTTTTTATGTAACTATTTTAAGCAATTTATTATTAAAATTCACTTAATCGCAAATGGATGACTTTTTGAAACTTTACAGTTGCTTATTTTGATATATACGAATCGATTCTTGTTTGCATTGAAATTCAGAATATATTTTTGGCACAGTAAACTATTAATGAAATAGCTTTTTAAATTTTATTGTTTTAAAAGCCCGATACTCCATTACCGGTAGTTTTAGATTCCGGAATATATTAAGAAGAAAATTAGTTAAATTTATTTAACATTTTGTGGTGGATTTTTAGATTTTTAATTTCGGGTTTCTGACTTTCATTCAACTCTATTCAACTCTATTTTTACCACGCCTTGATTGGAAATTCCAAAAAAGCATTTCTTCAGTGACTGAACCCATATCCCAAGGAACACATATTTTAATTGTCAGATTTTCGCAAACAATTAAAGAAACCAAATTAAATATCATACTCGATTTAACTTCTTATTTTGATTGAACATTTTTAAATTAAGTATGAAACTTATTAAAGTGAATAAGATTATAGTTTAAATGAACTTTTCAACTGTCCCTAATTATATTATGATTTTGGAATGTTCAACGGTTTTGGTTTCGGTGTCATAGACCAATAGGTTCTGAAACTCTATCCAACTCTGATAAAAATTCAAGACGTAATCAGAACCATAGCACGTTTTATTAACATCATATAGCTCATACGTATTGTTGTTTCTAATAAAGGGTGTCCCAAAAAGAACGCAATTTTTAAATTTTAAATAAAACACAGATATTTAAAAAAATCGTGAAACTTTATTATATCGTAAAGTAGACAGAATGAGGTTATGTATGGAACAATATATCGTGCAGATGGCCGCCGCGGCTTTGCTGGCATGCACGCGATCTTTTAATGAAATTTTCAATGACCGTTTTGCATGAATGCTGCGGTATTTCATTAATGCAGCGTCCAATTTCCTCTTTTAAGGCTTGAGTCGTCGTCGGCTTATTCGCGTAAACCATCGACTTCAAAAAACCCCAAAGAAAAAAATCTAATGGTGTTAAATCGCACGATCTAGGCGGCCAATTCTGATCTCCAAAACGCGAAATAACACGACCGGGAAATGACTGATGCAGCAATTGAATTGTTTCCTGGCTGTATGACATGTGGCGCCGTCTTGTTGGAACCACATGCCCTCCACATTCATTTCTTCAATTCTAAGCAAGAAAAAACTGGTTATCATTTCACGATACCGAACACCATTGACTGTTTGCGCTTGACCTGCCTCATTTTCATAAAAAAAAGGTCCAATGATTCCTCCAGCCCAAAAACCACACCACACAGTGACACGTTGAGGATGCATTTGCTTCTCGTGAATCACTCGAGGATTTTCCTCACCCCAAATGCGACAATTCTGCCTATTGACGAAGCCATCAAGATGAAAATGGGCCTCGTCACTGAAGATGATTTTATCGGCAAAATCAGCATTTTCATGTTGTCTCTCCAATACCCAATTAACGAACTCCCTTCGCTGTCCATGGTCAGCTGGCTTCAGTTCCTGAGTCAATTGAACTTTGTATGCATGAAGATGCAAATCTTTCGTCAAAATTCGCTGCAAAGTGGATTTGGAGACACCAATTTGCTGAGCTCGGTGTCGAATTGAGGTGGATGGAGTTTGAGCGACATCATCACGTACAGCTGCGACATTTTCGGTCGATCGACCTGGTCGATGGCGCGTTGTTGTCTTTACATCAATAACAGACCCAGTTTCGGCAAATTATTAATCTCTTTACAGTTGACTCTTTTGGAGCATTATTGTGACCCCAAATTGATCGCAATTTGCGAACTGTAGCCGCAAAACTTTTACCATTTTGGTAAAATAATTTCACAATGAGAATGCGTTGTTCATTCGTGTAGCGCTCCATTTTTACTAACCTCGTACCTTCTACTAGCAAACAATAACAATTGTTCAAATGTCAAACAATGACACTTCGAATGTTGCCAGATTTAAAAATTGCGTTCTTCTTGGGACACCCTTTACATATATAGAAAAAAAGTATTAATTTTGACTAAATATTTGCGATGTACAAAACTACTCAGTTCGGAAATATGATAAAAATTTCTATACGAAATTTCACATACAAATGATAACATCAATTGCAAAACAACAGAAAACATCCGTTTCATAGAAAATTTTATCAATTTTAAAAATCCATTAAAATGTTATTAATATACCAAAAATGAGTGAAAATTAGGTAATATTTAACCCTGCCCTAATTCTTTTTTATTCAAATATTATGGGTTTTACATTGAACGCGTACCACTTGGCGTGCTGATATGGATTTTGAATTCATTGATTGTTAATTTTTTTTTCATATTTCATATTATTTATTGGATCTTCACTTTTAAAAACCGTGAACTAACAATTATTATCCAAATGTTAAAACTAAATATTAATTATTAAGTCCAGCCAGTGCCAGACTGATGTTATGTGGTTCAACTGGGACCATTATTTCCCCTCATTATTAGCGGACCAGATCCGCAGTGTCCCTCCTTCTAAGACGCTGGTGGCCGTGATTATCAGTTAAGTTACGGGCTAGTATGTTGGGGTGTGTTTCCAGTTTTGTTAAATAGCGTTGACAGTGTCTAATAATTTCATCTTTGACCAGGGGTATGTTGTAATTCCTAACATACCAGGGTGCGTTCGTGATCGTCCTCAAGAATTTATTTTGCATTCTCTGAATTTTCCCTATATTGGACGCAGAGGCAGTACCCCAGAGCTAAATTCCGCAGCACCATATAGGTTTCATGATCGAATTGTAAATGAGTAATTTGCAGTCCATGCCTAGTTTGAGTTTTTGCCAGTAAGCCAAGCGAGTTGAGCAGTTTTAATGGCACGTAAATTTTTAATTAATGCATCTGAAAATGGTGATCATACCAATGCATCTGAAAATGCTGGTCAACTTATAACGCTTTTTATTTTTCACAACGGTCTGGCGATATACGTTCATAATGATGCTATGTGTAAGGGGCAGCAATAACAGACCAGTATTTCGGGTTTCTTTATAAAAACTCTTAATAGTTTAAATTTTTTTTCAACTCCATTTTTAAAATCTTAACGAGTAACCCGCATAGTGAAATCGTGGTTACTGGCGATTACAATATTCACAACTCTACCTAGCCTCGCCATTCAAGTAAGACAACTTCTGTTGGAACTTACGTTGAGCTTTTCGCCGCGCAAGATTATCCTCCGCAATTAGCGATTGAGCAAACATACATTCCGTGTAATGAGTAATCTTAATTTTTTCCTTACTTTACATCCTACCACGTATAAAGTGAAGACAATAGTATCCCAATGGATCCCACAATAATTTTTTTTTAGTAAATAAATTTAATGTCTTCCACTATAAATACAAAATTATAATGAAAGTATTTTTGCTTTATAAAAAAAAATCTTTTGAAGATAAAAATAAATTATATTATCTTTTCCTACATGCTTTAATCAAGTAAAGCATGTAGGAAAAGTAGCTCTACAAAGACACTTTCACCTCTCGGTAACTCGGATCACAATATCACTTCAACATCCATATTCTGAATATCCTAACATTTCACTATAAAACAATCAGTATTTATCTATTAAAAGGCTCGTTGGGTAGACCTCAACGATTTGTATCGGTAATTTAATTGGAAACTTTGTTTTCGCTATTGCGAAAATCTTAGAAAGTGTGATTTTTCTTGGAATGAAGTATTTTATTGCTACAAAGCAATAAACAGGCGAGTTCTAAACTTCTCAGGGTACTTAGCCGCAAGATGTTTCTTTTCGAACAGCGTTTCGTGCCAAAGTTCTTCCAGCTATTTAGGACGGTTCTGAAAATTCTGGAAATTCGTTAAATGAGGAAGGGAAATGGTAGTTCCTCTATCCCAATCCTTATAAGGCTGAATTCTTCTCATGAAATTTGTTCATTGCTCGAGCTAGAGAGAGCATCCCATACTATGCCCAAAATATTTTGCCAAGTTTGCGCCTTTAAAAGGGTTCTTACAAATCTCAACGCAAAAAAGTCAGCGGGCACGGATGGCATACCAGCACTGGAGCTGAAACAGTACTCTTGGACGCTGTCGCGTTTATTAGCCATATTTATTAGTTACATCGTCCCGGTTAAGGGTGCTGCTACGTTATGGGCAGCATTACCATCTTGTAAATTATTTAAAATCCAACTTATTTCTTAACGATCCATAGTATGAATTTTGTAGAAATAATTCTACGGGTGACCTGACGGCGCTCCTTTCGGAGCGTTGGAGTCGGTACAATCACAAATTTTGAGAAAACAAAGTGGTAGCTCTAGATATTTTCCAGGCATTCGATCGTAAATGGCATAAAGTAATGACTTCTGTTTATTCATATCGAGTTTTATCACGCATCGCACTTGTTGTAGATGGGATCTTATCGGAGTTTCAGCTGAATTCAGGGTTGCCGCAAGCTTCTGTTCTTTCTCTCATACTTTTTTATCTTTTTAAATAACCAAACTTCAAATTCTTTATATTCTGTCGCATATGATAGCAACATCTGTCATTCAGATTCCTTTAATCATAGGCCAAGCCCTTTAGAGTTTGGGGGCATTAGGCAAAATATGAATGATACACTCAATATGGACAATACATGCAAGACCTAATGTTGTTTCTTGACCTATAGACGAACGTATGACCATATAAAGGTCCTTTCTAAGTTGAACAAAAATTTCATTTAAAGACACAAACCCTATTTTACAGGTTGGTTGAAAAGTTCCTGCGCTCACCAAGAGATGGCACTGCTAGCTCCAAACTTTTTTTTCTCAAGTTGGTACAACTGTCCTGAGAACACATGCAAAGTTGCAAGTCATTCTGTCAATTCTTTCTTTGTTTACAAGCCATTTGAAGTTGACGTCTCATTGATTTTTTTTTAATATGGAAAAAATTGAATATCGTGCAGTAATTAGATTCTTTGTTTTGAAGGGTTTTAAAGCAAAGGAAATTTATGAACAATTATTAGAAGTGAATAAGGAGTCCTCACCTTTAAAACGCACCGTTGAATTTTGGGCTGGTTAATTTAAACGTTGTCGTACCAGCCTTGAAGACGATCCACGCGAAGGACGACCAAAAACTGCAACTAAAGCAGAAATCATTGAGCAGGTACATAATATGGTTAGTGAAGATCCAAGTTTGACTAAGCGTGAAATTTCTAATGCCATAGGCATCTCAGACCAACGAGTACTCCATATTTAACATGAAGAATTACGTATGAAAAAACTGTTTGGAAAGTTAGTGCCGCACACATTAACTTTTCAACAAAAACTGGATCGAAAACAAATTTCTCAGCGTAATTTGGAGCGTTTTAAGCCGAATAAAACCGACTTCTTGCGTCGTTTTATAACTATGTATGAGACTTGGATCTACCACCATGATCCTAAATTGAAACAAGAACGTTTACAGTGGACTGAAGCTGGTTGTTTAGCTCCAAAGCAGGTGAAGTCACAACGATCAGCAAAGAAGGTTATGGCATCAGTTTTTTGGGATGCAAAAGGAATTTTGTTGATTGATTATCTTCAGAAAGGGAAAAGAATGAACTCTGAATATTACTGCAGCCTTTTGGATCAGCTGGATGAAAAAATTCGTGAGAAAAAACCTGGTTTAAAGAAGAAAAAAATCATTTTTTATCAAGACAATGCACCTGCTCACAAAAGTGTTTTGACGATGGCTAAATTCAAAGAATTAAAGTACGAATTGCTTGAACATCCACCGTATTCACCAGATTTGGGTCCCAGTGACTACTATCTCTTCAGAAATCTCAAGCAATTCCTTCGTGGAAATCATTTTTCGTCCAAAGAAGAGGCCATATCAGCCGTAGGCGGTTATTTTGCAGAGCTTCCGGAAAACCATTATAAGGATGGGATAAAATTATTGGAAGATCATTGGAACAAGTGTATTGAGCTTCTAGGAGATTATATTGAATAAAAAAATAAATTTCGTAACAAAAACAGTATTCTTTTATTTCGAGCGCAGGAACTTTTCAACCAACCTATATAATACTATAAATCATCCCTCTAAATTCAAAGAAAATCGAATCATATTTGAACCTAGTCTCCCATAGAAAACCACCTTCACGGTATTTGCTTAAACAACTTTTTCGGAAATTTCTATATTTTCCGACCTTTTCATAAAAAGTAATTATAAACATTACCCAAAATTTTTCCTAAATTATATATGGCGTAGGGTATCATATAGTCGGCATTCGCGACTTTAAGCTTTTGAGTAGCTTTTTATTTATATTTCTACTGACATATTCATATTTTGCTTGATTTTAGTTTATTTTCTTAATATTTCAACACTAGCCAAATGCATAAATATATGTTTATCATAATATTATTTAGGTTATATTTATGATATTTTAACATGTATGTACAAGATAACAATACTCATACATGGGTTTTGAAAGAATACCCTTTAAAGGAATAATGTATAAAAACAGACAAAAATTTGTTTACCCCAATAATCATGTGTTATTATGATTTTTATCATTTTCTATGTGTGGCCATGTCAGTTAATATGTACAAGATTTAGGGAAAATGTAGAAAATATATAAATATTTCTTTAAGCATAATAACTTATGAATAATATATTTTAAGGTTTTTTTTCTTTTTTTTTTTTTTGTAACCTAAGGCTATCGCATCAGATCACAACCATTTTATTTAAACCTGTAACTGTTCAATTTTTCCCCCGATAAATCTCTAAATTTTGCACATTTTACTAAAACTTGAATCAAGCATCTTTTGGCCAATCTGATAAAACTTATGGATACCCGTCGAAAACCAATTCGGTAATATTCTTTGAAAATATAAAATTTTTATTTTGCAAAAGTGAGAATATGTATTGTAGTGAAATTTCAGAATAGGATGTATTCCGATAATATGTATTTGATAATTTAAAAAAGGAAATAAATTTATGAGAAACCAAACCGTTAAATTTACTAAACTGTAAAAAATGTACTAAACTGTAAGAACTGTAAACATTTCCGTTTTGTACTTTTGAACTTATGTCATCACATTAGTGATAACTTTCAGTATCAGCTCCAGTCTTTAATTTTGAAATATTTGTTAAAATGTGAGTAAAAAATTTAAAAACTCGGAGGGGTCTGCGGAGAGAAAAATAAGCAATAGGCGAAAGTTTTTAATAAATATAGTATTTATAAAAATATAAATACTGTTAGTACAAATATACATTTTTTACCAAAAACGGCTTAAATGCAATTGTTTAATTGACATGTCTTTATAAGCCTGCAAAATTTATTGCGTTAAAATTTATTGAGCTAACAAAATAAGAGATATTTCACATGTGAAAAGCTATTTTGTGATTTGGCAACCGCAGTTCGATTCACCTCTCATCAATTTAAAATGTGAACCGGCTAAAAAAAAAGCCGCTAGACTTATTATCTGTGCATTTAAAAATAATTTTAATATTTTATATGGAAACTTTCTAAAAAAAATATTATATACTGAAAATTGTTTATAGTTTATATTAGCTAAAAATATAATTTAAAATAAATGAAAAATCATTTAAAAACTGGTATACTAATTTTTCATTTAAATTAAAAAAAAAAAATATTCATTTATTTTTAAATGTAAAAAAATTAACTTACAATAACCGTAAATAAATAATGATTTTTCATATGTTTTAACTGTAAACAAACTAACCGCAAATCTTTAAAAAAAAATAAATTATATTTCCTTTATTAATTTCTTTGAACTCTCAACTAATTGATTGCAAAATCTCTTATTCTTTTTTTTTAACTTTCAACAAATTAACTACAAAATCCGTAAAAATAAATGATATGTTTATTTGGTATTTTTAAATGACATAAAAATTAACCACAACTCTGGTAACATTTAAAGATATTTCAATTAAAAATTAAAAAAACTTTTCAATTAACTTAACAAATTATTTTTAATGAAAATATTAACTGAAACAACAAAAATATTTATTATATTTAAAAAATCATCAACTTCATTTTATACATTAAGAGCCAAAATAAAAATAATTTATGAACTTACTCCAACTTACATAACACACTTATAAATTAAATGAACATGCAAAAGATTAAAAAAATCTTTATTATACTGTTGTAAGAACCAACTAAATGTCTATGTAAGGTAGTATTTTAACACAAGTACGGATAACTTTTAAATAAACTAGTCAGTTACTGTTAAAATATTTTGAGTGTAATTAAAACTTCAGTTTTATAAAAATAAGAAAATAAACATTTTAGCTGCCGCAAATCCTTATTCTTTCACGCCACTACCGAAAGCTTAAATTGTACTCCGTCTGCCGGTTGGCGGGTTAATAAGCAAAACAAATATTTGCTTTCAAATTTCTTAAAAAAGGCATGAAAATCCCTTTTTATAAGATGATTGTGATTTCATTTTGAACACGAAAAGTGTTTTGTGTTTTATTTAAATTAAATTTGTTCACATATTTTGTTTAAAAAAAATTGTACAGCCTTTTAATAGGGTTTCATAATAAACATAATTTCATTTCGAACAAAAACAACAACAACATGCGGTACATTTTTTCCCTATAGCTTTGAAATAGTTTTTTATATCTGAATGGTAGTTTATTTTTTTGACTTTCCCAGCAAAAAATCAGTATTTCATGGCACTGTGGGCTATTTAAAAAATTTCGTGGAAATAAGTAATACGGCCATTTCTTATTTAGTAATCCTATTGTAATGAAATTTGGAACAGGCATAAATAAAGTAATATCGAGCTTAAGTTTTGACTTTGGATCTTACAGATTCATCTGAAGGTGACATATAAACCTTAACTTAGGATACTTTTTGAATAAAAATATTTAATTGCTCGCCTTTTTTTTCTTATCCGATTGTCATAAATATTAATATACTTGTAATCGTCTAGGAGAGCATTTTTTCGACAAAAGCTCCAACTGTATTTTACCCCCAAATAAATATTTTCGTTATATGTTTATAAAGTATGCTTGCTATTCTGAAAGGTATTTTTATCATTTGTAAATACTTTCCCCCCCCAACTGCTTCAACATTTGCAAATATCAACTTTAATTACTGTTGCAATATTTAGATGCCTCCAATTAGGTAGCAAGTGTGGTCTCAAAGCCTAACTACAAATTTACCTTTCTAAGGCCTTGAACCCTAGGAAATACAAAAGAAACATTTTATATATTGCCTTATATCTTGAAAACTGAGTATCAATATAACTTTAAATTGCGTGCAGACCGCAACTCCAAAAACATGGTTTTTGAGATAATGTTGCAGAAATGTGGGTCACACCATAATCTTAAACATAGCAACCACTTTTGGTCGCCAATAAATGGCGACTAAAAGTGTTTTTTATTTTACTCAGCAGTTACCTAAATTGAAAACTTTAAATGTAATTGTCTCGAAATCGCTTTTTCTCGTAAAAGAGCGAAAAGTCCATAGATATGGACCAGGTCTCAAAACTCTTATATTTAAAAAATCAGATTAAACGCAATAACTTTGTAAAACTACAAATGAATCTTTGGTTTTATTAATTTTATTCCTTAATTTAACACAAAATGTTGTTAAAACAAACAAATCGGTTATAAGTCCAAAAATAAGAATACATTTTAAATTGAAAACTGCCAACTAGAGTCCCCAGTACGCGCTTTAACGGTCGACTGATCTTTAGGGTCTACCCGGATAAACGGGTTGTAGTAGGTTTTTGATACTATTTTCTTTTTATTAAATAATGGAAAATTGCTACAATTTTTATAAATTTTATATAAATTTATGTCAGAATTATGCAGATTATATATTTTAATTGGCTTTGTGTGTATGTATATTTAAATAATTTCTTGTAATTTTTATGGAAATAATTTTGTATATATACGAATTATTTTTGTAAAGAAAACAAAAAGGAATTATATGAATTTCTATTTTTTGAAGCAGAAAACACAAAATTTTACATTTAACTGAAAATATCAACTCCTACTGAATGTCTGTAAATTTTTATAGTTTGTTTTTTGAATGACTGATTCAAATAGTTAAGAAATAGATTTCTATGAATTTCAATTGATTCTTCATTTAAAAACAAACTTTACGTATTACTTTTTAAATAAACTACAGTCGGTAACGGAAAATATATTGTGAGTGTATTTATAAACCAAAAACTTGATTGTGACAACCATAGCCGAATGCAAGCTCGTTTTTTCTCTGCGTGTTAAAATCCTGAAATTTACAATATTTTTACTCTGAAATATAAAATGCATGCTTCTTTGAGTGTATGCTAATTATCTAATAAGGTACTTTTTGATTCAATTATCTGGTGGTTCTGGATAATAGCGGCCTTTAGCTCCGGAAATATTTATTCTATGCTTATAACGTAGCGGGCTATGCTTATGCCCGCTAGTAAACACATGTAAAAACAGATATCACGATTAGTGTTCGGCATTTTATGTAATACCGAATATTAGTTATTCAATTTTAAAAATGATTGATATCTCATAAAACAATTCCATAAAATTAATTTTCTCTTTTGTAAAAACAAGTAAAAATTTTCTATTGAATAAAGTTGTTGTAACAAAAACATGTTTATTCTCAATAGTTACTGAATATTCGTTAAAACTTTATTATAAAGACTTGGTGCAAAGTGACTAAATTTTCAAAAATTTAATTAAAAAATACAAAAATTTCAAGACAATTTCAAAAAACATGCGTTTAAAATTTTCAATTTAGCCTAACTACCGAGAAAAATACAAAACACTTCTGGTCGCTATTTAATGAGAGAAACAGATATTATTAATACGATTATGGTATATATTTTAGATTATGGTGTGATCCCTATTTCTGAAACATTAACTTAAAAATCATGTTTTTTGACTTATGACATTCTTGAAGTAAATGAGCCATATGTACATATTTTTTTTTTTTTTTTGTAATATTTTAAAAGTGTATTTTTTTCCTAAATGCAAAATTTTGGGAAATGCCATCACTGATAAAAAGTCATAAAGTACAAAAAACCTATTGTGGTTTATGACATTTGTTTGTACATTATGATATTTTATTATTATTTATTTGTACATTATGTGAAATTTGTACATTTATGACATTTTCGTTTTTATACTTTATGACCGTACGCCTTTTCAATAAAGACAGCATGGGTTAAAGCTGTTGAATTTGATTGAAATTTTTAACACTCATGTTTATATGTGTAATTCTCACATTTTTGATAATAATTCAAGAATATAAAATTTAAATTTAAAAAAAAAGCTGCGATTCCTAAGGATGTTAATCTTAATAATGTTTTATAACAGCTGACACTGAAGTTCCATGATATCTGCTCAGAGTGACCATTAGAAGACTGTGACGGGTGTGCACTTACAATTTTGAGCTCTTAAAGAATTATTCCTTTCAGGTAATATTATGTAAAATTTTCCGTAGAATGCGCTTAATTATTTTGATGTAGTTATTTAATTAGAGTATTTTCCATTGTATTAGATACTTACTGTCTGCAAAAAAAAAAAAAACTCAAAAAATAAAACGTTCTAGAAAATGTGACGGGTGTGACATCTTTATGTGACGGGTGTGACATAGTATGAAAACTCGAAAAGTTTGAAGAAATAAAACTTTTTATTTACATCAATTACATAAGCAGTTTAAAGATAAACACATAAGAAAATAATAACACATATTATATTATTATAAAGACTTATTCACTATCTGTATTACCATAGACAGCACACTACTGCAGGCGAGTATGTTTTAAAGTAATTTTTTTAAATTCAGATAAATATGTAGTGCAAACATACACAGAGACTGCATCTTCTCTTTTAAAGTTATGAATGTTTTGAATATTTGACGCCGTTCCACCTTTTGTTTAAAAAAGAACTTTTCTGCACTACGTCGTCTATATACACATTTCAAAGTGTTGCCAAATTGGTAAAAAATTTTTGTAATTTTTTTCATATGTCCATAATTAGCATTCTCTTGTAGACAACAATCAACTGATTTTTATTAAAAACTAGTAAATTAATTTTTTCCTGTGTAGGGCCGTTTTACGTGGAATTACCTATATAATAATTTGTATCAATTTTTGTAATATCTCTTAAAAATTGTTTAATTTTTACACAGTTTTCCGAAGAAAAAAACAAAAATAGCAAAAATAATTTGAACTTTGAACGGGCAATAATTTTCCCGCTGAATGATTCTTCATACAAAAACCTGCTGCTCTACTGAACACAATTTTTTTCGCTATCTCTTTAATTTTGTTTGTATAAATATTATATTAATATTTATATTTGAAAAGCAATATTATTGTCAAATAAAATTATTACATTTTTTAAAGTTGTCCTCATCTACAACAGCGTAATATTTATTACTCCATACATATTCTGGTTTTATTTGTTTCTTCCTTTATGTTCTCTAAAATTTTTTATACGTTTACTCCATACAAAGTGCACGTGTCAACTAACGATAAAAATTTCTTTACCCTAAAATTCCTTTTGAAAATATTTGAAATACTAAAAAAAACATAAATAATATTGTGGATGAAAATATGTAAGTCAGTATATCCAAGTAGAAAGGGAATGTTTAAAATACACACACAAAATAATAAATTATTTACTAAACCTTCCACAATGTGGCATGTATTATGGTCTTTTACTCCAATAAACACAAAAAAGGAAATTTTCTCTGTTATTCCATATGTAGTCTCTTAAAGTCCACAATGTTTGTTTAAGAGAAATTGTGGAAAATAGAACTGAAAGCTCTTTTGTGGAAAAACTTTTTACTAAACATCTAAAGTGGATGATAATATATCTTATAGAAGATGCACTATACAAGTTAACTTAACAACAAAATTTTTATTTTAATTCCATCAATATTTTATTTGTTACTTTAAATATGTTTTGGTATTGCAAACAGAAGAACAATCTTAAGTAAAAAAGGATAAAAATCGTATAATTTTTTTACTGATCTGCTCTGTACCACAAAATTTATATGAATTGCCACCAAAATATCAACTTTATACCACTTTTGCATGCCGTTGTCAGAGAAAGGGGTAAATTGAATAATTGTGACATGGCACAGAACTATCCTTGGACGGGTCCCTGAAGTTTTCTTTTAATCACAAACATTTGACATCTCTCTGAATATGTAACTGGATTAACTTACGACATATTACAAAACCCTTCCAAAAGAAAGAGTTGTGTGACATGTAATAAGACCTATAAGCAATGGGTTAATTACACCGGTTTTGTAGAATATGTTTTTTTTTATATAAAATATTTCTTTTATTGACAAAACGTTACAAAAACAAGTAAAAAAGGGCTAAATATTTGAATACCCTCCACCAATATCCTAAAAAGATGTTCTCTACTGTTTTTGATACAAATAATATAAGAAAACTTTTGAAGCAAAATTATTTTTAGATGTGAAAAGAACTTTTTGGGAAGAAAAAAAATTTAGGATGAAAAAAAATTTTAGAGGTGAAAAAATTTTTTGTTGTGAAAAATTTTAGTGGTGAAAAAATGTTTGAGGTGAATACAAAATATTTACTGCTAAGCGACTGGTAAAAAAAAAATGAGAAAATATTTTATGTACCAGTCGCTACTATGAAATTGTACTAAATTTGTATGGGCAACTTAGAGGCACCTCTACACCTTCACTGGTTTTTTTAACCATGGACTGCAAAAAAAAAAACATTTTAAAGCATAGTTTTTGTCAAATACTCAATTTTGTTCCGGCTATTGGGGACTAGCTCTGCAGCTGAATATGCCTAATAGAGAGAATGTACTTTCTGAAAGAACATGAGTTGTAACTATTTGTCAATAGATGGCCCATCAGAAGGTGCAATCTCCATTACGCATATTTTGCTGCAGAGCTAGTCTCCATTAGCCATATTGTGCTACAATATGCAGTAGAGTATTATTGATTTTCTATTTTCTTCGTAACATAAATAAATATTTGGCAAAAACAATGAAAAATATACGTTTTATGTGCATATTATACCTTAATTTTATAAATCATTTTTCATTTAGATGTTTAAGAGCACAATATTGCACCTTATTCATTTTTTTTTTTATAAAAGAAAACATTAACATAAATATACATTTGCCAATCCCTCAACTCTCAAAAATACAAATGGAACAAATAAAATACTATTTTATTACGTCAAACATTTGAAAATTTGACTTTAAAATTATGTAATATGTCCACCAGTAACATCTTAATGCATTAGAATTTGACGTTTGTAGTTAATTTAATATTTTTGGTAAATAAATTAATTGAAAGCCTAATCCAAGGCTATATCGCCATGGGGTGCCACCTATTCAAAAGTAGAAGCACTAAAGCAATTATGCATTTTGCTCTTTCTTTATATATCAATTTCTTTGACCCTACCCATGGGGTAGGGTATTGTTTTAGTTAATTCAGCGATACCTATTCAAAAGTAGCGGCACTAAAGCAATTATGTATTTTGCTCTTTCTTTAGATATAAATGTCTTTGGTTACAAAAACAAAAAATAAATTTTATGGAATGAAACGAAAAACCAACAAAGCTTAACAGAAAAACCCAATCAGGTTTACTATATCTCCTATAGTAGCCAAAGAATTGGAGAATTGGAAAATGCATCGGGAAAAATTATGAAAATTTCATAAAACGATTTTTAAATAGTTACGTCTATGAAAATGCCGATGTTCTACCCTTCTGTAGGTACGCCATGTCGTTGCAAGCCAGATTTGTTGAGAAACTTGAGCTACACGATAATTTGCTTGTCAGCCAAATACACGAAAATGAGAAAAACATCATCAATGGAGTTCTATATGAGCCCTCCTCCAGCATCATAGGGGCTGAATATGATATACGTATATACTAAATTTTGGATGAACTGTAATATGAATATGTTTTGTCAATTTCTGTAACAGAACTTTTGCTATTTAGTTTTAGTAATGTTATTTATTTAGTTTAAGTAATGTTATTTACAGAGGTCTGCTCTGTGAGCGACTTAACCAATGTTGCTTTTTACGTTAACTTAGTTATTACAGTAACACACATATAGCTCTAAAAATGTTATTATTCTCATAGTATGAAAGACAATAAATGTAGTCGAACAAGAAGAAGACTTAATAACGTTTTTACTTACTTAACAGAAAATTAAAATAGATACAGAAAAATTGTACAAATTTGTATGGAAAATTTAAAGGTGTCTTCACATTTTTACTCATAACTTTTGAACCGCTAAACCGATTTCGCTCATTTTAAATACCAAACTGCTCTGGGTAAAAATTGGCACCCCCGCTTGCGTCTTCGCGTCGTGATCGCCATTTCAACAGACAGTCAGACAGACGGACATCGCTAAATCGACTTAAAATTGCATAAGTATCACGAATATATATACATTATGGGGTCTTATACCTATATTTAGACATATTACAAACGGAATGACAAACTGATATATACCCTCACCATATATGGTGGAGGGTATAAAAAACAATTTCTGTAGTTTGTTTTTAAATTTGAAGGTTTTTTTATTTGTATGTAATTAGTATGAATATGTGAAAAATTTTTTGTAATTTCTATTAAAATAATTATATACATAAACTTATTTGATAAAAAAAAAACGAAAAAGGAATTATTTGAAATTTAACTGAAAATATCAACTTTTACTTAAAGTTTGTATTTTTTATAGTTTAGTTTTTGAATGTCTGATTCAAATGGTTAAAAAAACTATATTTCTATGTATTTCAATAAATTCTTCATTTGAAAAAAAAAAACTTTATATATTAGTTTTTAAATAAACTTCAATCGGTAACGGAAAATATATTGCAAATGTATGTTTCAATTGCTTAACATACGATTTCTCCCAGGCTTAGCTTATTTGTATTATCTTATTGCATTAACACTCCAATGGAACAAAATTTTTGTCTGATTAGCAATATATCGTTCAGTTTTCGTGATACTGACCATTTTAAGAAATTGCCTTTTTCCATTATTGCTTAATTGGAGCAAACATTTTGTCAGTTTTGGCTTATATCGCTAAGCGAGATGGCGCAAAACGGACAACGTTTTTGCAAAACAGCGACAGGATCACTTATTATGTGTTTGTTATTTTATGCGACAATATAAATTAACACATTCCGATTATACAAATTTCTTTCTCCGTCCCATTCCACTTCTTTCCCAGTGCTTGCCAGTGTTCATCGCTTTATTTTACCGGGAATCTTGGACCGCATTGTGAAATCTGATTCAAATATTATTGTTGTAGGATATCATAGCCGGGCATGCCGACTTATCACTAGATTTTTTCGTGTAAATTAACCAGACGAAAAAAAATTCTTTAAGTTTATTTAATATTTTATTTGTACATTTAAAAATTAAATACTTGCCAACTTGCCTCAATAATGCCTATAAGGCACTGGGGCCTAAATCAAAATGAAGTTAAGATATTTTTGTATAAATAAAATAAAAATATATAAAAAAAATTGGCCATCGAATTTACTGCCAATTGAATTCCGGCGATTACGATAACTATCTTCATTTTTAATTATCCTTTTAGTTTTTAAGCCAGTATTGAGTTATCTAAAGTTCCGGAAAATTTATTTTAAGAAAAATTTTATTTTTGGATTTTTTTGAACATGCACAATGTCTATTGGACATTCACCCAAAATTTGCTCTCATCTTTTTATTAATAAATATTATATTTAGGCCCATTATTATCACATGCCTTTAAGGTGCGTGTTAATTAAAGGTGAGGAATAAAGTGACTTTTAACTTTTTT
>OX456523.1:63005560-63253060 GCA_949748255.1 Eustalomyia histrio | reverse complement strand
ACAATTTTATTTATCAGTGCTATTTGTAAGAGTAGTAAGAGTATACCGATAATTTTTCAGTAGTTTTTCAAAGTATCTACTCAATATTTTCAGTTATATTTCTCTATACATAATTTTAATTTAATTTTAATTTTACCTTGAAAAAAAATATGAGAATTCAGACATGTTTTTGGTATGAAATTACAAATTATTGTGTTGTATCGATTATTCAAAAGTATCGAAAATTTCTAATTTAACTGTTTATTACTATAATTTAAAATTTATTTAAAACAATCATCAAAGCATTAACCCAATAAGGGCATGGATACTGAAGAGGGCTGTGTAGCGATAACCGAAAACACTAAATATTTTATCCTGCTGGCTCTATTGAATTTTTCAGTCTTTATTCTCTATAATTTACTAATAAAAATTTTGTTGTTTCTTTGCAATAAAAAACTATTTATAAAAACAATAAAATCTAAAATCCAAATAAATACCATTAATTTTTTTAAATTTCAATTTTGGCAGATGCGGACTCATTTTTTAATATAATTCAGCAATTTGCATTTGAACTGCTTAATCGATTACCGTTCCCGAAAAATAAAAATGTTCATTATTTTGAAACGAAAAAGAACATATTACATAACATTTATACAGGTCAATAATAAAAATTACTGCATTAATTGCCCACGGAACGGGAGAGAGATTAGGGTCAAACCCTATAAAGCAAAAAAAAATTCCAGAAAGTCAAAAAAATTATATCTGACAAAATTCTTAAAATATGAATCCACGGAATGGTATAGAGATTAGGATCAAACCCTATAAAGCAAAAAAAATCAAGAAAGTCAAAAAAATTATATCTGACAAAATTTTTAAAGTATGAATCATATGAATCAATGTATCTGTTGCAATATTTATTAAATATGAAAACTGCATAAGAAGAAAATAATATTTTTGTTGTTCAAATTTAAATATTTAGGGGATGTATTTTTTATTTTAAATACACTGCATCGAATGAATGGTTATCAAAAAGAGTAACATCAATTTTGACTTTTTTAAGCGCTGCTTTTGTGATTCTGATATGGTTTATATGCAGGCATATTGATAGATTTATTAGTTTGAGTTCTATTTTAGCATGTGTACTGAATTACACAAAAAAAAGTTTTTTTTATTACTCTTCAAAAAGTTTTCTATACTTTTTTTGAATTCTGAATACTATTTCTTTAAGAAAGGATACACTAATAGAGGATTCAAATTAATTGACCTTGATATGTTCAGTATAGTTATTTATACAGTTGTATGAAACAACTTCGTTTAATATATGTACTAACAATATATTTAAAGTAAGTCGATAACCTTAATGTGGTAGATAGGGGGTATTGTATTCAAAAACAAATTGATGTAGGAATAATAAATTCTAATAGCGCCCTGGTAGGCTATTTGGTAGGGTACCAGCTTATCAGTGCAGGGGCGGAGGGTTCGATTCCCACCAGAGCCTCTGATATGTTTACGCTACAACGAGTCGATAGCCTTCGTTGTTAGTGCTCGGTTGGTGTATTAGGATATAATGTGTGTTTCTTTGATTAATATAAATAAAGAAAATTAGAAAGCAAATATTAAACAATTATTAAAATTGATCTTTATTAAATTGGTTCATTGAGGAAATTGAATATAAGGTCTTTTGAATATTTACATTTTTATTCCATTTTTTGTGCAGGGTACAAGCTAGAAGCAGGGAGGAGTCAGATTCGAAATAAAGATAAATTTAGTGAGAAAATTGATAATGAAAAAAAAATTAAATTAATAAAACATTGCGGTTTCAGTTATTATCGTCAAAATTCAGCGATAAAACAAAATATAAATATACTTTTATTGTTTAATTTGTTTGAATGTTGTTGCGATTAAGTGTTAAACTATAAATTAATTCTACCCACATTCCATTATTTTCCCTTCCCAATCATCAATACAATTTCCATTTTATTATTTTAAAATTCATTAATTTATTTAACAACAAAAATTATATCAAAAACACTGCACTTTAATTAAAATTAATGACAAAAACAAACTTGCCATTAACATTAATTTGGCCAATCATTCGTTCATTCATTCATTCATTTTGCTACGCGTTTCATTATAAACAATGACATTTAAATTTTATTAAATCATAACAGTGTTAAGGGTCAATAAAATATACAAAAATATTTCAACCCTACTCTTAAAGTTATGTTGTCTTCGGTCTGCAAGAAATTTATCAGCCATTATTAAGCGCCGTGGAAACAGTTTGAGAATGCAATAATAACGGTGATGTGCTTTGTCACCCAGTTTAATAAAAAATGAAGGTTTCCTTATTAGGAAAATAATTTGCCTTTGTTCAAAAATTCATTTAAATTTAGCAAACAATTGACACTTATTAAAAGTAAAATGTGATGATATTTTTCATCAAAGTTAATTGTTTTAGCGTATTTTCTGTTTCCTTTTTTTTTTTTTTGTAATAAAAGTATTGTTAACTTAAGGTTTTTCATATTCGTTGTATAATGTTGACATTAAACAGCATTTCGAGTTTTGTTTTAGTCAATAAAAAATTGTCACTTTTGTTATCACCAATTGCATTATGATTAAAAACACAAAAATATTCTCCTGCTTGTTTTTTTAAATAAAATTGTAAATGGTGTAAAATAGATAATACAGTTATTAAAAGGATAAACACATTTAATGACGACTTTATTTATAACCCTACAAACACAATTTTATTATTAAATTATTTGATTGTGTTAAAGCAAATCCACCAAACAGAATGCTTAAAAAATAATTTGAATTAGAGCATTCCACCACCACAGTCTTAAATTAAATATAAAAATATTTCTTTAAATTTTACATAGTACGGATGCACAGCAAATCGAACCCATAGAAAAAGGAATGAAAATAGTCGAGAAAGTGTGGTTAGTGTGGAACGGTGTAGATTCGATCCCCAGTGACGACAACATCAATTTAGAAAAATAATACGTATGAATTTTTTATCCCTCATACATTTCCTTCTGTGTTCCCATAGCACTTTTTAACTTCAACGAAATAAAATAGCATAATAAAGCTATGAATTAAAAAGCTTCAACGAATCTCCATTACATGGCGGGCAACAACTATTTAAAGATTTATCATCTCGCGCAATTACAATGTTGCCATGTTTGAAACCCTTCATCTTTCAACATCTCTCATCTATCCTCTATCCCCTTTCCATGAGTGTTTCTTCTCTCTAGAAAAAACAAAGTCAAATTCAATATGTTGGCAAATATTTTTTCATTAAACTATTTAATGAAAAATTTAATTAACTAAAATTAAATGAAAAAGGCCAACAAAAAAGGTTTCAAGTCTTTTTGATTTCGAATATAAAATCAGAAGTTCAAAATATAATATGGTGACAGTAAATTACTGATTTTATATAAATTTATATTCGGGTAGCTAGATCACGAATCTAAAATATGTAATATTAAAAATGGATCCAATATGACAGCAAACATTTTTCATGAAACTGTAAGTATATGATTTTACTAAATCGGACAACATAAAACGTTTTAAGGTTGATTCAATTCCCTTTAATTTTGCCCCAATAATGTTAAAATTTAAAATTTAATTTCGCCAAATTTTCTTCTGGAAAAGTATTTTTATCCAACTCTTTTGTATGCATCTGCGTACAAAAGGACCTAAAACCAAATTTCAGTAGCTCTTCCGCTATTTCAACAGAAATATTTATATGAGTTGAAATTTAGCATATAATAGTCAATTTACACTGCAGAGTTACATTTGAAAAATGTTTGTAAATTTATTACTATAAAATGGGTAAATTTTTAGGTAATATTACGAAAATTTGGTAAATATAACCACCAAATGCGTAAAGTTTTTGTGCGCATACTTTTACATACATTAATATACACACGAAGTATTTTTAGTGTTAACAATTAAACACATTATCTAAAATTAGTATTATTTTGTTGAATAAAAATTTTACGCACAAAGTTTGTAAATATACTAACTTATAATAGTAAAAAAAAATATGACATATTGAAATTGAAAAAAAAAAAATCTAAAACATTTTCAAAATTTAAAATGAAAACTTTTACTTTTTTTAAATTTATCAATTATTTGAAATTACTTAACAAAAAAAATTATTATTTTTATTCTTTTTGTTAGTTTCTAAACAATAAATTTATTGTTTTTATTGTGAATCACTAAGCAATACATTTATTGTTTTTATTACAAAACAAACATTTTTGGGCTGTTAAATTTTCAACATCGTAGTAGAAAATATGCGCATTTTTTTAATGTAATTTTACCTATTTTTTGTTCATCAATTTACGCATAATGTGTTTACTTTTTTTATTTACGCTTACAGAGTAAATTTACCCAACTTATACTAGGAGTACAGTTTCCTACCATAAGTTGGGTAAATTTCAACAGAAATTAATTAGAGTTTAATTAAGCAGTTAATCTACTTTTCACTAGATTATTTTTCCAGTCAAAACACATGATAAGTTTGCCTCGGGCTAAGACATCTTAGCTGGCTGGGATTTTTTAAAATATTTACGGGGAGGGACAAAATAAAGGCCTTCCTTTAACATCCTGCCCAATCTCTTTCGTATAGTTAGACCTCGCATCTACATTCTCTCTGAAAATCAAGCTACACTCAGGGTTCGCATGGCCTACGAGGTGTCATCTAGACTTGGTGGGAACAATTAGCTCACCTTGGGGTGGATTCCTGGTCACGAGGGGCATGAAGGTAATGAAAGGGCAGACTGTCTGGGCAACTGTGAGGACCTTCGACACTTCATCGGCATTGAATCTTTCCTTGGGATGCCCATGGGTTATATTATCTCAGGTTGGTGAGAGAGTCGACATTTTAAAGTTATTAGAAAAATTCTCGTGCGGGTCAGGGCTACTAATGGCGCTTGGAAGGAAGGACATAGGGAACTGTGATCTCAGGTACCAAGGGTAAAAGAAGCGACAATCGGACACTGATAAATGTAGATTTTGTGAGTTGGAATCGCAGACGTTGGAGTAATGGTAGAGCACTTTTAACAAACTTTGGCAAAATGTTTTAAATATGTACTCTACCAGCACTGTATGGTGCAGCAAGTAACATTCTACCTTATTTTTTTGACATCGGCAAGTTGTGGCAGGGAATTTTCATATAAAGTTCACTTCGCTTCGTCATAGCGATTTTAGAAATTGGTGATAATAGGTCTGTACGAGGTAATTTTGTGTAAAGTCTGATAAAATGAGAGTAAGCTAAAAATTCTCTCACAAAACCATAAAAACCAAAATACTGCGAACGCACAAAAACACATTTCATACCCAAAAATAAACTTCAAATTTATTCATATTAAAAAACAGCTTAATTAATAAATATATTTGAAATGGCAAAAATATATTTACATTTTCAAATGTATTTTTCATTATTTAGAAGAAAAAGTTCTTTATATAAAGTTTTTTATATAAGTTTAATTTTTTCACAAAATGCAAAACAGCTGATTTATTAGCAGCTGGTGATGATTTGACAGTTTTACCATTTTACCCAAACAAAAAGTACGGGTAAGTTCTGGTAAAGAGAGAAACACAATTACTCCCTCATAAACGCTCTCATTTATCCAATTTTTGTTACAAGAAACGCTTTCTGGTAAGATTGGTGCGGGCACCCGCAGTAACGTACTTCACACACCTAATGCTTTCTATCGAAATTATAAATTAAAAACTGTAAATTCTGAAAATATATCTGAAGGCAGCCTTATATAGGGTGCGCCAAATAACTTTTTTTTTTTTTTGAAAATACTATAAAAAAAATTACTGAATATTTTCTCAAATTTCTTTTTTTATTTGAAAGTACAATCCTGCCGGGTAATAATGGAAAAATTTCATTCAAATGGCTGCCTCAGCTGGCCATGCAGTAGCCTACACGATCGGTCCAATTTTTAAGCACATTATCGATTGTGTGCAGCTGTATTTCACCAATGACTTCACGAATATTGTCCTTTAAAGCGTCAATTGTCTCTGGCTTATCGGCGTAACACTTATCTTCGACGGCACCCCACAAATAATAGTCCAACGGTGTCGAATCACAGCTCCGAGGAGGTGGCCAAACGACATCAGCTCTGCGGCTGATAATGCGATCTTAAAAAACAGGGCGCTAAACATCGAGTATAGCTTCGGCTGTATGGCACGTAGCGCCGACCTGTTGAAACCAAATTGTTGCCAATATCCTCCTTTTCAATTTATGTGAACAAAAATTCGTTCAACATGGCCCGATAACGATCGCCATTGACTGTAATGGCCAGCCGAGGCAGCCATTTGAATGAAATTATTTTCCATTATTAATCGGAAGGATTGTACTTTCAAATAAAAAAGAAATTTGGGAAAATATTCAGTAGTTTTTTTTATAGCATTTTCAAAAAAAAAAAGTTATTTGGCGGACCCTATACATACATACAATTTATTCAAATAACAAAAGCTTTGCTATATTCTTTCTTAAACTCTCGACAAAGTTTTTGCATCAAAGGCGAACCAAATATTTGAAGTGTTAAATATTTTTCGATGTACAAAATTTTAGACGTAAAAAAATTTAAAAGATTAATTTTGAGATGTTATTATATTTTCACTTATAACTTTTAAACCGCTTCACTGATGTCGTTCATTTTCAATATTATGGTGTTAATGGGAATAACAAATATTTTCTATATTTATATCTTGTGTTTTTACAACGTAATTGTGATTTCTATATGGACAGGCCGATATCGCTACATTGTCTGATTTTTATAATGATTTTGTCATTACATGTAAGGTGATGTGTAACAAACTACACAGTGAGACCTGGTAAATGTATGCGACACTTTATAGACAAAATACATAAAAATATAATTTTAAAATCATCACAATAGGTCTGTTCGATTATTTTATTCAGTCAAGTCCAGTAAGGTTTACTCAGTAACAAACTTACAGAGAGTAAAACAAATTTACTCTCAATAAGAAAATTTTCAACAATTTACAAGTTTGTTAAACATCTGATTGTAACACCAAATGCAAAAAAAAAAATATTATAACTAGTCGATATGGAATACGAGGATTATTGATGTAAAATGTTAAGCAGAAAATACTTTTATTTGTATTTACGAAAATTAATCATATGTTATTTCTACTTGAAAATTCTTGCTTGCAAAAATTTGTCTAGTAAAAGTTTACAACTTCTCAACATCGATTTGTCACTTTATTCTCTCTTTTTTCATTCTGTTTACTAAGTATTTGTGTAAAAATTTTTACAAATTCGTACAAACTATTCATTAAACGAACGGAATTAATATTGCTACCTGAAGAACAATTTTCCCAAAAAAGTACTTTTGGAGGAAATTAAACAAAAAAAAAAATGTTGAATATTATGTTGTTTTTCTCCAATTAATATGTAGCGTATTTTTTTATATTATTTTGGATGCGGTTTATAAAAAACAGAGAAAATTGTTACAAAATCCAAACAAAAAATACTAAAAACTACACTTAAAATAAATTTTTTACAATACAAAAATTTTTCCAATTTTCGGTCTATACTTAAACTTGTTGAAAATATCAGGATTCTAATAAAAAAAATAAGTAAGCACACACACTAATTCACTCACAAAAGTTCTGCAGTTACTGCTTGACAGTTATTTGTGTAATATAGTTATTTTAACTGCAATGACAGTCGTGAAAAAGAGATTGGATTTGATCAGATCTGATTAGATCTATTTCAAAATAATTGAATCTGATTTTATCTGTTGCCATATCTGATCATATATGATAATATATGGCAAATATGATACACTCTACGGCCAGATCTGATCAGATCTATAGCCAAATCTGTTCATATTAAAAGAGATCTGGAAAATTTGGTGATTTTTGTGGCCAGATATAAAGAGATCTGGTCACACAGGATCACATCTGGCGCCATATGGTAGCCATTTGAGACATTTTTAAAGGTACCAAAATAAAAATTTGTATAAAAATAAAAGTGTTTTTTTTTAATTTCTTATAGAATCAGATATTAAATGTCTGATTAAATTGTATCAGATGGTCCGATAGATCTGCTTACATATCCCCAAATCTAATTAGATCTCAAATTTGTTTCCAATTTTGAGATCTAAATAGATCTTGCACCAGTAGATCTGGTCACTTCTATTTTTTTTACACGGGCCTTAAAAACAAATTTCGAGATTTTGGTAATATATTAAAACCAAATTATTTCTATTGCTTTACAATTATCGTTTTCTTTTTGAAAACTAGTTTGTTTATAAAGATTATCTAATTGCAGTTATTTTCACTGTCATTTGTAGTTGTCCTACCTACATAATTTTCTAAATATTTATTTTTAGTAATGAAAAGATGTTTGAAGAACTTCTAAACTCATAAAAAATAAAAATGTTTAAATGTTTTTTTAACAACTGGCACATAAGTAAAAAGAAATTATTATTCAGTTAATGTTAAAATTTTGACAACAAATTCCGTAAAAATAAATGATTTTTCATTCATTTAAAATTGTTTCGGTTTTTACATATTTTGTTTGTTTTTAATCTGCAAAAAGTATACCTACACAGTTAATAAATATATTTTTGCAAAAAATATTCTTGAGTCATACTGCAGACTTAAAATATTAGCTATAAACTCGATCTATCTAAGAGGTTAATGGTCCTTTACGGGTGCTTGGAACTAGTTCCGCTCGTGACAATTTCATACAAAAATCACGGATACATGAATTATTTCCACTACCGTTCCGTATAACTAGTAACTGTTCCTCTAACGAGAATTTCATATAAAAATCTTGGGAGACAACGCCAAAATATAACTAGTGTTGGCTCAAAAGAACTAGTTGTAGAACTAATGCAAATTTTCCTATAGGGGTCATGGAGTTTCCCCTTGTTTGCTCTATTTCGCTTAGTTTTCGGAATATGCAGGATTTGATAGTTATACAGGGTGAAATAATAATCAATAATTTAAATGGTTTGACAAAGTTTTTAAGAATTTATTTTAATACTTTTTATTGCTATTTATTAGAGATAATATTTTTCTCTGTTTCCATGGAAGTTTTTATTTAAAGGTTTAAATTTTATAACATTTATTTTAAAAAATTTTATTGGTCAAATGACCACCTTGTAAGTATAATCAAAAATATTGGAATAACAGCGGAGAGACAAATTGAATTGAAAACAAGTAAGAGCGGCTAAATTTGGCTATGCCGAATCATATATACCCTTCACCATGGTTGGGAAAATAGTGAAATTTATATATGGACATATATGGAATGGACAGATTTATATACGGACATGTTTAAGTGGAAATTTACCAATTAGTTTGGTGATAAAACTTGGACTCGGGAAGATTTATGGTTCCCGAAAATAGGAATTAAAAAAAATGTGTGTTTTGGTCATAACTACTTTTAGCAAATATGTTCTAATAAAGATTTTCGATTACAGTCTTACCGTTCTTAAGATATAAATTAATCTATTTTGTGCCACGCCCAATTCAAGATCCCGTTCACATTTGGTCAAATGTTGTGTATTGATAACCAAGATGCTTTCATCTTATTTGGAAACTTTTCCTCTTTCCGTTCTCCAATTATACAGAAAATCTGACCGACATCGTTAAGCCAACTGTGCTAGACGTATTTGTTTTGTTAAAAAAAATAACAAAAAAGTCTTAAGAAAATCAAAAAAAAAAAAGTGTTAAAAAATATAAAAATAAAAAAATTCGAATAGACGGGGCTCGATCGCGCGACTAAAAGAAAAAAAGTACTTGTGACAAAGCGCTTAGACCACTGAGCCATTAAAGGGCATAAGCAAACGTCGTTAATAGAAGTAAAAAACGAGTTTTCGTTTAAAACAGATTTGTTTGGGTTTTATTTAAATGACAAACCTTTGTATGGATTTGTTGTTTGTGGGTAAAAGGTGAGGAGGTGAGAGACAAAAAGTTCAACAAATAAAATAAAAACAACAACAATCACGATCATAATGCCAATCAGTGTTGTCATATTTTTTTCAAAAATCTTTTTTGTTCTAAAAAAAGGGGAATTATGTATAAAATTTTCCTAATATATGAGAAATAAAATGGTTTAAAAATTTTTTTATAACTTCTTAAAATATAAAATTTTATTTAAATTAATTATTAAATGTTTTTAAAAACAACAAATAAACAAAAAAAAAGTCTTAAGAAAATATAAAAAAATTGTAAAAAAAAAATTTAATTGTATTGAAGGGTGTAGGAATCGAACTCGCGCCTAAGAGAAAAAATAAGTATTTGTGACATACCGTTTAGACAACTGAGCTATTAAGGTCATGTGAAATCATCGTTAATAGAATTAAATAAACAGTTTTCGTTTAATAGGGATTTGTTTGGTTTTTATTTAAATGACAAATCTTTATATGTGTTTGTTGTTTGTGTATAAAAGGTGAAGAGGTGAAAGAAAAGAATTTCAACAAATGGATGTGTTTGTTATGCGTAATATTCAACATACATAAAAAATCAAAGTGATTTTACGGATAAAATTGGAGGTAGTCCTGGTTTTTTGCTAATATTTCAGTCATTTATCAACCGATCTGGCTGATTTTTAATAGCAAACAGAAATGGATCACATGTAACATGTCTGGGGTCTTCGGAAAACCCATTTCAACACACAGACGGACAGACGGACATTGTTAAATCAACTTTAAGGAAATTACAAACGGAATGACAAACTTATATATACCCTTCTACCTGTGGTGAAGGGTATAAAAATGTGCTTAAAATAACTGGCTCAAATATGTATAAAACTGTTTGTGCTAAATTGTTATTACAAAAAAAAATTATTTTATCCTAAATTTTAAGTGAATCAATTTTAAGTGAAAATTGTACAAAAATTAGTTTAATTGAATCAGGAGACATTTTACAACTTATGTATTTGGTTTAAATTATATCTTAAATTATAGCTTAAATTATATCTGCGGCCGCGAATTAGAAGTAACTATACCTTTTAAATTACAGACATTTTAGTTTGAGTGTAAAAAAAATATTAAAACAAAAATCCTAAGCATGCTGAAATAGACGAATAACAAAAAATAATAATTTAATTATTTTTAAGTTTATTGTTATTTATTTAAAACCAAAATATTATTTTAACATTTGAATTGATCGAATTTTATTTGAGCTAAATATTTAAATAAGAAAATACCAGGTAATATTGAAAGAGAAAACTAACCTGAGATATGTCACCGAACAAGTTATTTTAGGAATTATTTTTGGACCCAACTTGTTTTACATATTCCAAGTTAGGGTCGAATTCTCTTTTCTATGACAGCACCATGCAAATACGACAGGACACGTTGATAATAAAAGAAAGCAGTTCAGTAGGGTGCTTTCATACTATAATTTTGTTATTTTGTATTGTCTACAATCACACTTATCATTTATTTCACTTTAAACTCATCTTCTTTTGCACAATTAACTTAAAAGCAAATCACTCAAATACCAAAAAAAAATATTGAAAATTAATATTTCATTTCTAAATATTTGCTCGTTGTGAACAGACGGCTGGTTAAACTAAAAAAATATAAAAACACGAAACACACCGGTAGTCTTAAAGCAATATATAAATGAAAAAATAAATATATTTACAAACATTTTCAAAAATTGTGACCGTTGTTGTGGTGCTTCAAGAATTTGTTCATTGTATTACTAAATTTTTGTATTGCTGATAGCGGAGCTGTTCTTTTGTTTTAACCATAATGGGAAAAATGATGAATTTCCTTTTAATAATTTTTTTAATTATCAACTTTACATTGTTACTATTAATACCAGCCACACAATGTTCATCGCATTCAGCATCAATGTGTAAAGAATTAAGTAAGAAAAAAAAACAAACATGAAATACAAAATTTAGGGCGGGTGCGAACTGGCTCAACTAAATTCGGAGTTATAAATTTCTAGGAAATTTGAAAAGTTTTACAAATAAATTTCTAAAAATATTCCAAACTTTTTTTTGATGAATTTGTATTTAGTTTTAAATAAATTTAGCCATCTCGCACATAGCCTTAAAAACGCACGATACATATATAGTCCCTTTTGTTTTAAACAAAAGTTCTATTATTTTGGAGTATGATGGATTGTATTGGAATTTTTAAATGATTTTATTGTTAAACTGAAACGATTAACAAACAGAATTTTCCTTTTCATAGTTTTTATAAGGTGTACAATGTGAAAAATTGTAATTGCGAGTTTTCTCTTATAAATAGGGTGACCATTCTTGCTAATTTCATCAGTGCATGCACTGATCATATAGAGATTTTTTAAATTTGATTTTTAAAAGAATAAAATTTTTTAATTTTCCTTTAAAAAAAAAGGAAACGAAATACCAATTCATGCATACACTCCAATTAAGATTTGTTGAAATTTACCCTATTTATAATACGAAACTGTTCTCCCACTATAATTTAGTTAAATTTACTGTGAGTGCATTATAATTTTTTAAACCAGTTTGTTGATATTTAAAAACTATGTTAAAAAAAATTAAAAAAGCGAAAATAAATAAATTTACACAAACCATACCTGGGCAATCTTAATTACATTTTGCAATTATTAACTTGTGTAATTTGTTCATATTAATAATCATATCAGACCTACTCTTACATTTGTGATATTAAACGTTTCCTTGGAAAATTTTAAATCTCTTTAAAGTTCATAAATATCTTGCAATTGAATGAATGTTCATCAGAAGTCTCCTGTAATCGTCCGGCCCGATTTCAACAGCTAATAATAGATGGGACTCTATTGGTCTCACCAAATACAGAGTATTATCTTGGCGCCAGGGATAATAGGCTTCGGCGTTGAATTGGCTGGTTGGCCGGGTTTCACATACGATTTCATTGGCCTCAAATTGTTGTAATCGATACATTTTCCATCGCGAGTAATAATTCAATGCAAAAATTACTTCTTTTTATGGCGTTAAAGCAGCATTAACGTCATGAAAATCGTGTTTCAACGTTTCTCGTGGTATCCAATTTCCTTGCTTTTGGATGAATCCTTCCGTGACATAGACAAACAGTCTTTGTCTTCTATGTCAAAAGTCACTTTCATGCACTTTTTGTCACTAAAGTTAGTTTTCATAAAGTGGATTTATTAGAAAGAGAGATTAACGTGACTTTTATATATTTTTATATTAAAAGTTTTTTTTTCAAGAGTTTTTTAATGGCACCAAATACTTTAAATGACCATAACTTTTAAATTCCTCTATAGATTTTTTAAGAATGCTTTTTTTAAAATCTGATTTAAAGTTCTTTCGAGTCCTAACGTTTTGTGAATTCTTTTTTTGTTGTCGCTACCTAATTCTGACCACCCGTGGCAGGTAATAGAATATAAAGCTTTTAAATTATAACAAAATAAGACTGGCTACCTAGATTGTCCGGTTATATAGAAGTAATAATAATTGCTGAAAAGTGTACAATAAAATTATGCTTTTGTTCCTTTAATACATGTTGGAGGTGTCAACCAGTGAAAGAGTCCATTATTGATTGTGTCCAATATTGAGAGATTTCCCTGTGTAGACTTTACTATTACATATTGCTTATATTTGCTTATAAAAGTATTGCCTAGAAATTGAAATATAATTTTTATTGCCATCTACATAAAATCTTAAATTTTGGTCATTAAAATTTTTATATATTTAAAAATACATTTAACATTTTCATGATTTCCATATGAAAGTTTTATAAATAAAAGTGCATTAAAAAGATATAAATATACAGGCCCATAACACTTTATTTAATTAAAAATTTCAATTATTTAATTTCTATATATCGATGATCATAGGCCTACACTTCTTTACTTCCAAAATTTTTATAACTTGTGATATGGTTGCAAAATAATGTCTGTGTAATTTGTAAGTCGTGTGATGTGCTTAACTCAAATTGTGAAATATTGACAATGAAGAAGATTCAACTTATGACCATCACTATGATGATAAAATGGTGCACTACAGACACATTTATTTGAAAACTTACGCGATTTTGAATCAAACGGTTTTGAATACAATATTTACAATTCTTACACATAACACAAAATAACCTATCTACCGTGTAAACCCACATAATGATGTTTGTGTTTATTGAGGTTCTTTCAAATAGTATTGAAAGATAAAACAAATAAAAAGTTGCAAGTAAATAAATGAAATGTAATACATATATTTGCTGACTTTAGGGCCGTTGCCAGAAATATATTTTGGGGATGTCTAGGAAAAAAATTTTATTTTAAGAAATCATTTAAATGTGAAGAAATTAAAAGTTGTCAAAATTTAAGGATTTTGAAGTAGCAAAAAAATGTCAAAATATGGGAATCATTCTAAAGGCAAAGGAAAGTTTATTTAAATTTAGAATTAAAGGAATAAATCAGTTAAAGAGTTTTGAGCCATTCCAAAAATATTCAAAGACTAATGTAAAAAACCGGTCACAGAACTGTCACAAAGTGCACGTCAGGGGATGAGAATAATAATAATAGATTTTCATTAAATTAAAATAGAAGGAATTTTAAAATTTAATTGAGCGTCAGTCAAACGTTCTACTGTCTGAACTTTGTTTTTGATTTTCTGTGCAAATAAATACAAAAGAAAGAAAAAACTAAACGAAAAAATATGGGAAAAACACTAACACTACAAAAAATACTTTGGACTAGTTTAATGATATACGCTCAGGTGACCGGTCACGAGAGATATCCATTGCCTCAGTATTTCTAGTAGGGTAACAAAAAATTGAGAAACAAAATGAATTTTGAAATTAAAATTTTTGTTTCTTATTAACAAAACATTTTAGAATGCAGAAACGACAATAAAAATTTGATTTAAATTTAGGGAATTACATTTAAAAATCAGATAACATAAATTTCTATTTTAGTAGAAGGTCCTCATAGTATTTTCATCAAAATATTAAATTTTTAATTTTGCTCAACACCCAGAAATTCAGAATTCGGCAAAACTTACCATAACAAGTATATTATTGAAAAGGTCTTTAAATCCTAATATGTAGTCAAAATTCCTAAATTTCATCCAGTTTTTATCATATTTTAACCTAAAAATATAAAACACACGTTCTTTCGTCACATTCGGCACATGACTACATTGTAAATAACTTATTTTCCTTAAAGTTCGTAGTGTCTTCTAAAAACAAAACTCTTGATCTTTAAAATACTTTTTCAATTTATCAGATATCTTCGAATTGTAAGTATTAAACTAAAACTATTTATTTTAAAAGTAAGGAGTACGAGCATACAAGAAAATAAATTGTTCGCGATGTAGTAAACTCCCAAATATTTTTCATTTTTTAAAATATGGCAAAAATTTAACAGGAAGGAGAATTTTGTCTTATATTCGGATTTAGTGTGTCAAATACATTTTAAAAAGTAGTTCTGTAGAATTTTAAATTCCTGTGCATTGAACAAAATTAAAAATTTTAAATATATAAGAATATTTGCCCTATAATAATTTTATTATAAATTATAAATATATTTATTATAATTAATTTTAACTTTTATTTAACCTTTTTCTTTAATTTTTTGAGCTTAAGATTGTTTTTTTTTTTAAACTTTAAATGGATGGAGTAGCGAGATATTGAAAATTAAAAAAAAATATAAAAAATATTGTTATTAATAAAAAAATAAACCAACCTTAAAATAAAAAAATTTAATTATAATTAATTTAATTTATTAATTACAGTACAACTAATATATTTCTTTAATTATAATTACAGATCAATGGAATTGTTATTCAGCTAAAAATGATGGTTACTTCTGCAGTAGTAAAGATCAAACGAAAACCGAAACAAGATATTATTATGACAAAGGATCATGTCGAAAATTCGCTTATAAAGGCTGTAATGGAAATCGTAATCGTTTTTGTACAAAGGAAGTTTGTATGAAAAGATGTGAAGGAGAATAAAACCGACAGGAATTTTAACCATTTTTTTATAATACAACTTTATACAGAATTGTTAACAAATATCATGTAACAATTAATAACATTTAATTCGGTTTTACCGAAATCTTTATGCCCATCACAGTGTTTTTGTTACAGATAAAATAAAAAAATTTTAATTTAGAAAATATTGTCGAAGTTAAAAAATTTGTTTTAAGTTCAAAAAACAATTTGTGTGGTGAAAGAATTTTTGGAGGTGAAAATAATTGTTATGTTGAAAAAATGTTGAGATGAAAAACAATTTGAGGTGAATACTAAATATAATTTTCCTATGGACGTCTGGCGAAAAATATAATCAAATTTTTTGTATACTGAAAAAAATTCTTTGAGGTGATAAAAAATTTTATTGTGAAAAAAGTTGAGGTGAAAAACGATTTCAGGTAAATATGATTTACGTCTAATATAAAATTGTAATATAATATAAAATTGTACAAAAATACCAACATTTGTATGGAAAATTTGTATGAATATATGTATATTAATTTTCAATATAATGTCGAAAAACTTAAAAAAATGCATTTTTTAGCCACTTGGACCCATAATTTTTAATATTAAATACTTCAAAAACAAGAGCTATTTTAAAACAAGTAAAAAAAGGTTAAACCTCGGATGAGCCGAAACTTTGAATACCCTCCACCAATGTCTTAAAAAAATGTTCTCAACTGTGTTTGATACAAATAATTTAAAAAACTTCAGAAGTTAAATTATGGAGGTGAAAAATTTTTTGAGGTGAAAAATTTGTTTGGAAGCTAAAACGAATTTTGTGAGATGAGGTGAAAAAAATTTTTTGAGGTGAAAAAATTTTTGCTGATGAAAAATATTTGAGGTGAATATAAATTATTATTTAATACTAATGGGCAGGTGAAAAAACAAGAGATAATACTTTACTTCCAGTCGCTACTTTAAAATTATACTAAAATACACAAATTTGTATATAAAATTTATTTTTACTTATAACTTTTAAACCTCGACCGATTTTGCTCATTTTCATTACCAAACTGCTCAGGAGGATTTCCAATAATCTAGATCAAAATGAGCAGCACCACATTCGTTTTTGCGCTGTAATCGCCATTTCAACAGACGCATAGACAAACAGACAGACGGACATCGCTAAATCGACTTAAAATCGCACAAGTATAACGAATATATCTACTGACTTATTATAACCGCCGAGTGCCCTGTTTGTTACCAAAAAAAATATCCGATTCTAATAACACAAAAACATTTAGTTTTTGTATTGTACAACACCAAAAATATTTCCACTAAATGTGGTTTTTATCAAATCAATGACAACCATAAATGAAAAAGTACCACAAACAATGGGGCAAAAATAAATACATACAAAATACATATAATTGTATCGTTTAATACTTACTATACAAAAAAATGCTTACCAACAAAATCAAGCATATTGCACATTTTTATGACATACAATTAAAGAACATATTTGTGCATGTCTGTTTAACTGTCCGTCTGTCGCACCAGACAACCAATACTGTCATTTTTGATTACTTGAACTAAGAATTGACGTGTAATACAAATATGTACAACATCTAGATTACTATAATGTAGGTACATAAGTTAGGGTTGTATCTATTTTATGTATTTAATATAGGAGTTTTTTAAAAAAATAAAAGGAAATGGATAATTAAGTTTACACATTTTTATTTTATTGTACTATTTGTTACATTTCATTTTACACTTCTTTTTTAAAAATTCTTATATTTTAAATTTATGATTCTCGTTCAATTTGAGATCAAATTTTTTCTAAATTGTTCAAGTTTTAAGAAATATGATAAAATTTACAAGTCAATTATGGAGAATAAAATAGAAAACAAAATCGACAAGAGCCAGCAGGATAGAATATAAGTATTTTCGGTTTTCGCTATAAAACCCTCCTCAGCATCCATTGCGGTTAGTTCTTGATGATGATCTACTTACATATATTCAGTATTAGAACGAATTAGAAAACCCGAAACAACTCAAAATTAGAATAAAATCAACAAAAGTTAACAATTACATATTTATCCAACTGGCTCCTACCGAATATTTTTAATTTTAACATCTTATTTGACTTTTTTATTTTATTAATAACTAATTTTTTTCTTGAGCTTAAGGTTTGTTTTTTACAAAAATTTATTATTTATTTTTCAATGTTTCGCTTCAGGAAATAAAAAAAAGAAGATACTACACAATGGAGTAGCGAAATATTGAAAAAAAAGTATGTTTTTGTAAAAACGAACCTTAAGCTCAAAAAATAAATTAGTTATTAATAAAAGAAAAAGGTTAAATAAAAGATAAAAATTGAAAATATTCGGTAAGAGCCAGTTGGATAAATATGTAATTGTTAACTTTTGCTGATTTTATTATAATTGTAAGCTTAAAAAATAAATTAGATATAAATATTTTTAATTTTATTCTCTATAATTTACAAATAAAATTTATAATATCTCTTTATATTTGAAGAATTTAGAGCAAATATGATCTCAAATCGCAGGAAAATTATTAATTTATTAATTAAAAGATCAATCAAGGACTATGTAGCAATAGGATATGCAGAGTTAAAATCATCGTACCAATCATTAAGATAACAAAGGATGGAGCCAAGCTCAGTTGCACGAGATGGGAAGCTGCAGATGCTTCAGTTGAGAAATTTCTAATACGTTCGTTTTAGTAAGGACTATAAAATATTTAGGATATACAGAGTGAAAATCATCGAGCAAATCATTAGCCAGTCGCATAGTACAGACCCATTATAAATAAGATTTTTATGGAAAAAATTATGCAATTGTCTACTTTAATTATATGATTGAATATTTTGGCAAAATAAGTGCCACACTAATGAACACAATATGTTTGTTCTGAATAGATGATGAGTCCGTATCATAAGCAATGACGCATTAAAGGCCTTTTAAGTCATTGACGTTCAATAATTTGGTTTATTTGACATGAAATAGTCAATCAATTGGTGCGAAGCAAATGTATAGTTAACATTTAATATATTTTTTTTAAAGAATGATTAAGAGCAAACTGGTAATTTACTAGAATTTAAATTAAAATTAATAAAAAGTTTTTTTTTTATGATTTTTGAGATTAACATTAATATATAGATTAAAAACCTTAACAGTTTAAAACCTAGGAAAATTATTGAATTTTAAACCTGTTAACTTAATTACATTTTTGCATAAACTTTCACAGAAGCAACACTGAAAGGTGAGCACCAGAGAACTGCAAAATCAACTTTTTTCTTGATTTAATCATACACAAAAATTCTTGTTCACTTTTAATAATTCAACAAAATTCACTGTAGAATAAAATCAGCATCATGTTACTCAACGCGTAATTGGAATCAGTGTGAATCATCTGTCGTTTATGTTTTATGCAAATGTAATTACTTAACAAAAAGTCAGCGTTGAATATATCAGAAAAAACAACAAACAATGCGTATGAGATCATTCATAATTAAAACAAAATAGAAACACATTTTATAAGGGGGTGGTTTTGTAGAAAAACATTTTATAAATGTTATATGTATATTAGAGTGGGTCTAAAATCCGCTTTTTTAGAATTTTTATTAGTAATAAAAATATTCTTATTTGTGAAATATAAATATTTTTTTGGAAAAAAAAATCGGGTGGGTCTAAAATCCGCTTTTTTAGAATTTTTATTAGTAATAAAAATATTATTATTTGTGAAATAAAAATATTTTTTTGGAAAAAAAATTTAGGTCGATATCTCAGGCTTGCCTAATCCGGAAAAATTTAAATATTGTCTAATTTTTTTTTTCATCTATTTTGATTGGAAAATCAGGCAATATTTAACTTTAACCGGATTGGGCAAGCCTGAGATGTCGACCTAGATTAAAAAAAAAAAAAAAATTCACAAAGAACAATATTTTTGGTATTCCTAATGAAAATTATAAAAAAACATATTTTACACCCACCCTAATATACATATAACGTTTATGAAATATGTTTTTTTACAAAACCACCCCCTTTTTATAGATAAGAAACTATTTTGTTTTAATTATGATTACACTCATACACGTTGTTTGTTGTTTTTTCTGATTTATTCTACATCAAAATAATTATTGTTGGCTCGAATGAACAGAATAAAATCAATGGTTTAACAAGGACCGATGATTATAAACCAGTGACAAAACAATTTGCACATCGTTTGATTGATTTAAAATCATCAACAAATATGTGTGTTGGAGTATATTCAGCGTTTGAACGCAAACACAATTTATTCTTGTGTTGATTGCGTATGAACGTTCTGCAATTAGCAAATGCAGTTCTCTGGTGAGCACCTGTTTGTTCAAAGATTATCAATTGAAATGTATTTTAAAGATCTATCCAATATAGTTCAAAAAATATTCAAAATTAAAAATAACAGAAAATATTTTTATACTTTGACCGATATGTTTATTACTTAAAGATTTTATTTTTCATCACACATTCAATTTTTATAGAAATCCAAGAGAGCCCACAAAGATACTCTTCTTGCTAACAGACGAGTGAAACAGAAACATGATCAACGAATTTTTATTGCCTCCTAATGAGATTGGGCCTCATTTAATCTTAAAATATATTATTTGATTTATTTTCCTTTTTATTTTTGAAAGAAAGTACTTTCAAATACCAAATACTTTTATATATCGCTGGAATACTTATTAAAATTTAAGTAATAATTTTTCGTATAAGAAATGTCCCAAAATTTATATATTCTGGATTATTTGTACATGAGGGTAATTTAAAAAAATTCAATCGAAGCCATTTTGCTCAGAATTTTTAATCTTTCAGATATTTGGTGAAAGTTGTTTTTAAGCTAAAGGATAGTAAATTGATTTTCTCTTGAAAAAATTTCACTCAAACTTTAATGTCCTTAAATCAGAAATTAAACTGTAAAAATTAATTTAATTTTTTTTTTTTATAAAACACAATCACAATAAACCCTATCCTTAGTCCTTTGTTAGTGTATTTACTGGCGAATCCAGCTTTTTGCTTCTTTGATTCGAAATCAATATAAAAAATGCCAGAGACAGCTGACTTCCAAATTATTTTCACTATTTTCAGAATAAATGCCAATAACAAGTGCAGAAAATAAGTGTTACAATACAAAAATAATATTCAAATAAAAACCCCATTTTATCTAAAAAATTATTCTTAAACTAAAAGTTTTGACATGTTAATTATCTTTGCTTTTCTTCGAATTTCACTACTAGGTGACAGTAAGAGATTAACGCATTTCCAAACCAAATCGTAGCCTTATTAAGAGTTGTCACTAAATAACTAAATTAGTTTAAAAATATTTCACGTCGCAAAATCGGTTGTGTGTTTTATTAATTTTTTTATTTTTTTTAATCTTTTTGGGGGGAATAGGGTGATATATCCCACCCTTTCCTCCCGACGCACCTGAGTATATTCCTACCTACTCGTTACTTTAATACACAACACATTGGGCGGGCTTAACAGACACTCAACCAAGGACCCTATAAATCAGGATGTACAAATTGCATAATTTTTAGACACCAGTTTAGCCATGATGCTAATTAGTGCGACGCCATAAAATTCTTAGCCGACACCACCAAATTATTAGCCGATTTAGGCAAAAAAAATTAAATATGTATACATTCACATCACAATCACTGTACTTGTGCAAGCGCCATATCTAAAAGCTAAATGTTTCTGTAAATCGGCGAAGAATTTCATGGTGTCGGCTAAGAAATTTATGGTGGTCGCATCAATTGCCATCATGGCAGCATGGCTAAACTGGTGGCTAAAAATTAAGCAATTTGTACATCCTGATTTAAAGGGTCCTTGACTCAACACTCGATAGTGTGTTGGACGATTTAATTTGTCAACATTTTGAGGTAGCGCTGCCTTATTTTGGTAGCATCAAAATGTTATGCTACTTGATGATTAAAAAGTGATACATCAGCAGTCGTTTGTTATTTTTTTTTTTGTTATATTTGTTATTTTTAAAGAATAACAAATATAATTATAAAAACAAAAAAATATATAAAATTAAAGAAAACTGTACAAATATTTTTATTTCAAAATAAAAACAAAAGAAACATCATTCACCAGACTAAGTAAGTCATAATACGCTTCAACTCATCAGTAGCGAGTTTTCTTTGATAAACCTGCCCCTTTTCAACTAAACAAACAAAATGTTGCCATAGTGCATACAATTTATACAAACCATTTTTTTATTTGGAAAATTTTAAATGATGTAATATTAATACGATATTTATCATACACAATTATTTTCAAGTATTATTGTCTAAAATGGCAATTATTTTGCGTATCATTTGGTCAATATTATTTAATTATATGTACAGTGTCGAACAAAAGAAAAGCACTGGATTTTACTTACTACAATGTAGTTCAATAAAATTGGAGAACTTAGTTGGATTTATTTTGTATTAATTTATTATGATTATACACTAGTTTTGCGAAAATAAAAAAAGTAATTACTTCACCATTATTCACCATTTAAAACAAAACAAAACTAAATCACATATTCAATATAATAAATAAAAATATTAATTTCTCTTGTATCTAGTTGCGTATCCGTTATTTTTTAAAATTACAGCAATTCTCAATTAAATTTGATAAAACCAGAATTGATTTTCCAGGTGATTTCTGCGTGTTGAAAATGTCGTCCTTATTTTGGCAGGTATTTTACGATCTACAATTTCGCATACATTTTCTACAGGATTGAGATCAGGCAATTGTGCCGGCCACTTTAAAACATTGATATTTTTATGAACAAACCACTTTTTCGCTCTGTGCAGCCAGTTTTTTAAAGGACTTATCGCCAAATATCGTTTATTCATCCCCAAAAATCCTCAAATGCTCCCCAGAAATCCCCAAAAGGTTTTTTATAATAAAATTCATATTTTGCATATTTTTTAAATGTAAATCAATTGCAGCGGTAAGTTTTACCAGACTATCCCTGTTTCCCTCGGGTACTCAACCTTTGATTATTTGGTCACGATTTTAGTGAATAGGTTTTCTTATGGGGTTTTCTCTTCAGGGACAGTTCGCAAAAATATTGAGGAAACCGGGAGTAGCATAATATTTGTGATAAAATAAATACTCTTTGGTTATACCTGTAAATTTATTTTATTTGTACTTAAATATTACAAATTTAAGATACATAAGATAAAGGAAGCACTAGCACCTCCCCTAGTCTCCACAATTTTAACCTACAATCGGGTTCGAACATGTTCCCGTGTGTTCATACCACTCAGTCGAAACAAAAATTACACGTAATCCGCGTGATGCAGTATGGCTAGAAATAGATTAATATGTATAAGCATAAGAAATTGTATGTACTAAAGTTTATCATTTAAATAATAAATAATATTATTTTGCTTTAATTCACTTATTTTTGTTTTGAAAAATATTTTTAGAGTAATTATTTTTGGCTTTTAAGGTGAAATTTTAATTTTTTTAATGGCTGATTTTTAGAACTAAAAAAAATTTTTAGTGGATGTCCTATTTTTTGGACATAAGCCGGTTGTGAAAAGGATCTTTACTTCCGAACCGTGGAAAGATACACAATCGAGCAATGCGTTAAACTTGTTCAGGCTTATTATGAAAATGGGCGTTCAAATCAAAATGCATATTGTGCACTTCGTGATTTTTTCGATCAATTTAATCGTCCAAATGTGCGTACAATCGGAAAAATCGTGCAAGAATTTGAGCAAACCGGGTATGTAGAAGATGTGAAATTACCAGTGCATGCTCGTACAGCTCGTACTGCAGAAAATATTGCTGCTGTTCGCGATAGTGTGGCCGAAGAGCCGTCCACCTCAGCTCGTCGTCCTGCTCAACAATTGCACCTCTCACGATCGTCGTTGATGATCATTATTCATAAAGACTTGCATTTACACGCTTACAAGGTGCAATTGACTCAAGAACTAAAGCCTCTTGACTATTCCAATCATCGTCAATGGTCAGAATGGTGGCAAGAAATGGCAACAGTGGATGATCAATTTTCGAAGAAAATCATTTTCAGTGATGAGGCACATTTTCACCTCAGTGGATTCGTAAATAAGCAGAATTGCCTCATTTGGGCAAATGATAATCCAAGAGTGATTGTCGAAAAACCAATGCACCCACATATATTGACTGTTTGGTGCGGTTTATGGGCTGGCGGCATCATCGGGCCGTATTTTTTGCAAAATGTGGCCGGTAAGGCAGTTGCTGTGAATAGTGTTCGCTATTGTGAGATGATAACGAACTTTTTATGACCCAAATTGGAAGATATGGATGTGCGCGATATGTGGTTTCAACAAAACATTGCCACTTGCCACACAGCTAACGAAACAATGGCTCTTTTGCGCGACAAATTTAATGGCCGTGTTATCTCACGTGGTGGCGATGTCAATTGGCCGCCATGATCATGTGATTTGACACCGTTGGACTTCTTTCTTTGGGATTATTTGAAAGAAAAGGTGTACGTCGATAAGCCAGCAACAATTCGAGAGCTAAAGAATGAGATAATTCGGCACATTAACGGCATAGAACCTCAATTATGCCCCAGCGTCAGCGAAAATTTGGACCATCCGATGGAGGTGTGCCGCCGAGGTCGGGGCGGCCATTTGGCCGATATTTTGTGCCACACATAATTGAACCATACCATATTATTATAATAAAAAGAAATGACAATAATTTCCAAAATAATTTGTGTTTTATTCAAAATCAACATCGGCCCTTAAAATTTAACCACCCTTTATAAAACATTTTAAGGCAATTTTCTTCAATATTCACTTTTTAAAATAAGTATTTTTTTGACTAATTTTAGCAAATCGGTTTTCAAAAATTTCTAAAATGATTTCTGAAATTAGCAACAAAAATTTGTAGATACGTATTCTGTTAAAATTCTGTAATTTAAAATAGTAAAGTGGATTGAAAACCGTTTACAAACTGGATGCGATTAGGGCTCTGTCAGTGGAGTCGGCGAAATTGCAACACGCAGAAAAAATATATTTTTCAATATGTTTACAGACAATTATATAGTTGTTTAGAAACTGCTATATAAATATTTCAATTAGGTTTTCAAGTTTTTTATTTTTCTGGTTTTTTATGTTTCTAGGCAAAAATTGAAATATTTGTACATTTCCACCTAATCTGAGATATATTTGCAATTTTAATTTTATCATTAATATACTTGTGGGATGCAAAGATAATAATGATAAATATTTATATGTTTGCAGGCAAACATATATATGTTTGCTGGTGGATGCATTATAAATAATGCAAATATATACATTTATGTTTACTGACGGATATATTATATTAACAGGATATATTATATTTAAACACATCAAATATTACTTAAAGCATTTCTAAACATATGTATATTACCAGCAATATTATATTACCAACACGGCAATTTTTTTTCAGCGTGAAGAGGTTGATTAACGCTTATTCTGGAAGAAGACGTTCGAGGTTGATATTATGGTGTGAAGGGGAATGAGAAGGCTGAATGAAACCTGATCTCTGTTAACTTTCAAAATCCGGGTCCTTTTCGGATGATGTCAACGGAGTTTGGACAATGTTTCACCAACATGCACAAGGAGATCTGGAATGGGGATAATGTTGGTACGATCCCAAAGATTTTGTGGGGTAACCCGAATGTGGGCAAGACAAGGGAAATCTTAAGGCTGAGGAAACGGCAACTGGCTAACATCATGGAAATTCTCACAGGCCACTCTACACTATGATTACTCCATTTAAAAGGACTAATTCTGTGATGTGTAGGTCCTGCAGGGAGAACGATAATCCTCTTAAAATAATAAACAAATATGAAGAAAAAAACTATTTTTTTAATTTTACTGTACTATTCGCTACCAAACAAAAGTCCGTGCATTAGTTTTGGCCGACGCTGTATATCCCCTCAAATGTTGAGTTTAATTATTTTTTAATTTGATACCAGTAAATTATATTTTTAACAACAACTTTTTGTTCGTGTTTTTAAATAAGTAAATTATAGGAAATTTTTGAATTTTAATGAATATGTTGCCGCCAAACCAACGTCAATGAGATAAAGGAATTAAATTTCAACCAGATGTGAACAATTTATAAAATACAAAAAAAAACACATTTTGACATGTGTTTATTGCAAATATTAACACTAATCAACATGACAAGAAACATCAACAAATTTTTAGGAAAAAAATCTCAATTAAAATTTTCTAATAAAAACTGAAATGACTCAATTGTGAAATATTTTTTGAGGAAAAATTATATTTGTATATGAACAATGCTGTAGATATTGTTTAATTTTGTTGAAAGAAAATTTGAGAAACAACTTTTGTGTTGTGTTTTGAAACTAAAAAATATTTTGATTAAAAACTTTGAAGAGTTTTAAGTGTTGTGTAATTAAAACTTTAAAAAAAATATATTTTATATATAAAAAATAAACAAAAAATTTATTTAAAAAAAATGTCACCCTTAAAACCTATCGTTTTAATAACAACTCAATATTTGCGTAAAGTGGGTTTAGCTCAAGCAATATCAATTGGTACCGTTAGCACAAATGTTTGTGACTTTAGCCCTAAACGTCCAATTTATCCGGCCAAAGTACGTTTGGGATTTATACCCGAGGAATGGTTTCAATTTTTCTATACAAAAACTGGTATTACCGGTCCATATGTATTCGGTTTGGGTCTTTTGAACTATTTATTCTCCAAAGAAATTTATGTGTGTGATCATGAATTTTATAATGGTCTCTCATTGGGCATCATGTGCATAGTGGCTGTTAAAAAATTAGGTCCCAAATGTGCCCAATATTGTGATAATGAAATTGAAAAAATTGAAAATAATTGGAAAAAACAACATGAAGCTGAACTTCAAGATTTACAGGATATGATTAACCATGAACATAAAGAACAATGGAGGGCCGAAGGAAGTCTTTTACTAATGCAAGCTAAAAAAGAAAATATTGCCCTTCAGCTAGAGGCGGCCTATAGAAAAGCCATTATGGATGTTTACAAAGATGTTAAAAATCGTTTGGACTATCAAGTTGCCTGTCGAAATATTGAACATCGTATCAGTCACAAACATATGGTGACTTGGATTGTTAAGCAAGTTTTAGATCAACTACCCAAAGATTTGGACAAAAAGGTTTTGGAAAAGCATAAACAAAATTTAAGTGCTATGGCTTTAAGGGTTAAATAGTTGGAAATATAATTCAATCATATTTTGAATGAATGATACTTTTTTTGTATTAATTTTATTAGTTTGTGTCGAAAAAAATGTTTGTTCGGCAAAACGCATATTTTGTATTTTATCCTGGAAAAAACTAAATCAAACTTTTAATGCAGGTATTTTTGCGATGGATTTTAAACTATATGACGAAAGCATTGGGAAACAGAAGACAGATTTTGCAAAAGAATATTAAAAAAAAACAACAACATGCCAAAATTAGCATTAAGTTTGTTGAAATAAAATTACCAACTTTGGCATTGCGTCGGGAAAACCAAAAAATGGTACTTTTTAAAACCTATTTTTAAACCAACAAAATGTTTTGAATAAAAAAAAATTCCAACCAAAAAAATAGGTGATCTAACAATAGATTTTCCAAAAGAAAATTGGAAAAATTGGTTATCGTTGCATGCCGCTAACATGCCAAGATTATCATAATACCCATATGACAATACATTTATTATGTATTGGATTGATATTGACAGCAATCTAAATCAAATGCGAGCGCTGCTTTTACCGACATCCATTTGACAGATACTCTTTTATTCTCTATAGTTAAACTTATAGTTCACACTCATTATTTTTTTCCATAGGACAACGTATGCTGGGATATATTTGGCAACTTTGACATTAAAAAATAAATAAACTGAAAGTCTATTTTTAGAAAAAAAATTCAATAAAATATTTAAAAAAAAGCAAAAAAAAAAACAGATTTGAAAACCTCGTTATTTGTTACAGATCATCACTCTGCTAGTGTTTTTTTATCGTTGACAATTTGTGACTGGGGTATTTTAAATCGATTTGACTTATTTCTAACAAATTTTTTAATGACACACGCAATTAACAACAAATTTTAGTTTTCTTCAGTTTACACAGTACACAAAATTCTCATTGCTTATGTCAATTTTGAATGTTAATTTTCAAGATTATTTTTAAGCAGGGCAAGGAATTTTTCACTCTAAAAAAGTAAAAATATTCATAAAAAAAATGTAAAAGTACACATTTAAAAATTATGCATTTTTACTTTTCTATTATTTATAAAAAAATAACGTTTCTACATTTTCTTTCACGAAAATCATTTAACTAATATTTTGGGTGTTTCCACCAAAATTGTGTTGGTTTTACCGAATTTTATTGTGGAAACCGAATTCAGCCGGAAGGGTTCGAAGTTTTAAAGATGGCGATATTTCTTTCCATATCGAAATGTAGTTTGATTACAGAGTTTACATTGGCATACGGACGGAGTCCCTATTAAATCCACTTGGAGAGTGGTTCTGAGCCCATAAGCACAAACCTTAAAAGTAGCTCCTATCTGCAAGACTAAGCGATATAAAGCAAAACAAATAAATCTATTGCTCCTTCTGTATGCAAAATTTGCTATTACCAGGTAATAGAAAATGGAATATGAAAATAATATTGTAAGTACTTACACTATGTTTTAATAACACATTTTCTTAAAATGGGAATGTCATTGGAGGTAAATGGTTAACCAAAGCCTACGTGTATAGACATAAATAAGTAATTACTAAGAAAGTACTGAAATAAGTAGCTACCCAGCAAAAAAAAATGTTAGTAATTCTGTGACTATAACTATTTTCATTGCTTCCAAAGCTTCTGTTGACATTATTTTATGATTTTTTGGTGTTATTCTAAGGCACTTCCAAAAGAATTCATATGTTCATATTTCAAATGCAGTGATCTGGATATAAACCCGATGCATATCTTAAAAAATCACTCTTCATTACTTCTAAAGCATAAGTTATAGTATATCGTATATTTTTGGAATCTAAAGAATTTATTCAAATTGAAAAAATAGTTCTGATGAATTTTTTTAATTTTTTTAATTATTTTTTATATTTTAGTTTAAAATTTCATGGTGGTTAGAATTTATGCAGTTTTGCAATTTTTATAAAAGTTTTGAAATATCAAGAAAAACATATTTTTTTTAACCTTTAATTGAAACTAGCTGGCCTGTCATTTGCATTTTTCCAGCCTTAAATATTTATGACGACGCAATCTGTGTATTTTTGCATATTTAGAATTTATCAAAATAATTTTAAAATTATGTAAAAATTATTTCAAATTGCCCAAAAATGTTTTGAAATTGTGATAAAATTATTTAAAATTGTTCAGAAATATTTTAAAATTGTCTAAAAATTTTTCCAAATTGTACAACTAGTTTTTAAATTATCCAAAAAAAAATTTTAAAAAGTGTCTAAAAATTCATTAAAATTTTTGAAAAATGTTTTAAAAATTCTTTTTTACTAATGCAGAATTATTTATTTATTCTTATAAAGAGTATTTCTATATCAATGCAAAATTTCGCTTCTTTCAACTTATTTTTCTGCATTCTTATGAATTTAATTTTCATCAAAGCTTAAATACAACAAAGTATACGAACATTTTCCACTCATGCACCAGAATACCTAATAATTGTATTATCATTGCTTCCTTAGAGTAAAGTATGAGTAATGCTAGTAGCTACATTTGAATACTTCCATCCTATGACACGCTAATGTTAAATTCATCGATGAAACCATTAGAAAAGAAGTGATGCCTTTGCCATAGTACTGATGCTTTTATTGCTTCTGTGGCAGCTTCATTTTTGCTGGGTACTTAAATTAAAAATTTTCAAAAATCAGGCGAAAATAAAAATAAACTAGATTTATTTTTCTTCATTTATATTTATATCCAATAAACACTGAAAAGTTAAAAGTTTCAGTTCTCTAAATATTGCTCGTATTTTGCTTTATTTTAAGTGTTTTTTACAATCAAAATCAAGTTCATACAAATAAAATATTATAAATAAATTGTGTTAATTTTTGGGTTTTGGTGTGTTATGACATATCGCACTTGATCAACAAGAGGGTAACAACTCAAAATTTGTAAAATGTTCAGTAGAGGTGAATAACTGTTTGTGGTTTCATTTTAAGATAATTTAGGAATCCAAATACATCATAGTAAGCAAATTCGATTTGAAAATACCCAGCAAATATGAAGCTGCCAAAGAAGCAATAAAAGCATCACTACTATGGCAAAGGCATCACTTCTTTTCTAATGGTTTCATCGATGAATTTAACATTATTGTGTCATAGGATGGAAGTATTCAAATAGAGCTACTAGCATTACTCATACTTTACTATAAGGAAGCAATGACGATGCAATGATTTTATATTCTGGTGCATGAGTGGAAAATGTTCATATACTTTGCAGTATTTAAGCTTTGATGAAAATTTAATTCATAAGAATGCAGAAAAATAAGATTAAAAAAGTGAAATTTATGCATTGATATACAAATTCTCTTTACTAAAACAAATAAATAATTCTGCATTAGTGTAAAAGCATGTTTGAAACATTTTTCAAAAATTTAAATGAATTTTTAGACAAATTTTAAAATATTTTTGGATAATTTAAAAAATGGTTGTACAATTTTGAAACATTTTTAGACAAATTTTAAAATATTTTTGAACAATTTTAAATAATTTTTGCACAATTTTAAAACCTTTTTGGGTAATTTGAAATAAGTTTTACACAATTTTAAAATTATTTTGATAAATTCTGAATTAAAATTGGAAATGGTGTAGTGTAAAATAATAAACATAATGCAAAAATGCACAGATTGCGTCGTCATAAATATATAAGGCTGAAAAAATGCAAATGACAGGCCAGCTAGTTTCAAATAAAGGTTTAAAAAATCTGTTTTTCTTAATGTTTCAAAACATTTTTAAAAATTGCAAAACTGCATAAATTCTAACCCTCATGAAATTTTAAAGTAAAATATAAAAAATGATTTTAAAAAAAATTAAAAAAGTTCATCAGAACTATTTTTTCAATTTGAATAAATGCTTTAGATTTAAAAAAATATACGATATACTACAACTTATGCTTTAGAAGTAATGAAGACTGATTTATAAGATATGCATCGGACTTATATCAAGATCACTGCATTTGAAATATGAACACATGAATTCTTTTGAAAGAGTCTTAGAATAACACCAAAAAATCATAAAAGAATGTCAACTGAAGTTTAGGAAGCAATGAAAGAAGTTATAGTCACAGAATGACTAGAATGTTTTTCAGGGTATATTTGAATTGTTTTTCTTTTTAATTTTTGCACATATTGCAAAAAAAAAAAAAACAATTTTTTGACTTAATACCATTTTTCTGAAAATTCTCTACATTTTTTTTGTATTATTTTGAGTTGTGACGCTTTAGTTGAAATTTAATTAAAGTTTCCAATTTTTTTTAACAAAAAAGGTATTAACCACATTTTTTTTTATATCTTGAATACATGTTCTTAATTTCAGATATACTACGAGTAGTCTTTATTAAATGATAATATAATTTAAATGATAATGTACAATTATTATTAAGTGTTTAAATTAAGTATCTATTCAATTTTTGTAATACAACTCATAAATATGTTTTAGTATTATTTTTTTTTACAAGTTCCTTAAGATCCTTTTTCTTATTATCCGACAGAGGAAGCCTTTCCGAATAAATAGAGGTTAAACTAAATCAATAATAAGTGTAAAAGATATTTTAAATTATAACAGAAAAACATAAAGAAAATAAATAATTACAAACTTACTTAAAATTTTCCCAATAGCTGGTGCATTTGAATTTGTTTTTTTGGACAGTTACTTTTGAAAAATCTTTATCATTATAGGAATCTTTATAATAAAAACTAAATTGAGATTTTCGTATTCTACACGCAAAACTTTAATGTTATGCCAGTGAAGTTTTTCATTGGCATCATTGGCTCTTAAGATCATAAGATCTATCATGCTTTACATCATGAATTTTATATGTCATGTCATTTTTTTGGCGGTGGCTATTAATGTGATGTATTGATCCGCCGTATACATCGGTTTGCTATTTTAAATTTATGGCCAACATTTTTGTAGAACATTTCATCCCCGCCCTTCCCTTTTTGTGGGGTGTTTTTTACGATTTGTTAGAATGAAGCCAAAGGGTTAATATGTTCTACAAAAATATTTGCCATACTAATATTTACAAAGTTGCTGAACATACCCTACACCTCAGATGTAAATAAAACATAGTTTTATACACCGATATGCTGCTAGAACAGGCCAGAGCTTTAACCGCCTCTAAAATGAAATTCCGATGTGATCTACAAAACGTCAACATACATATATTTTTTTTTCTTTTTTGGTCTCCTTCACAATAATCAATCGTCGGAACCCTGTAATTTTGGAAAAAGTTTGAAATTGTTGTACAGTGTAATTTGTACCAAAACCAATCATTACCGTGTTTTTTATGGTTTTGGTTAAACTTAAAGTTAGGACTTGAAAACATGTGTTATTATTATGTTGATTAAACTTGAATTTAACTGTGATTCAAGGCTTGAATTAAAGTTTATTCTCACTGTAATGTTCGACTTGAATTCCAGTGTCTATTTTTCTGGAATATGCTATTGAATTAAAGTGTAATTAAAGGCTTGAAATTGAAAAACATGGCTTGAATAATACCTTATTTTAGCTTTTGGCTGGAAAAATCTTTATTGGGTATGTACAATAATTCAAACTATTTAATCATCAGTTAAATTAGTTATATTTTGCAATACCAAAAGCTCTTTATTTGTATCCTTCTCAAACAGTTTTCACTTTACACAATATCATCAACACATTATTTTAAAGTCTGTAAAAGAGTTGTGATACATATTAATATCGCCAGCTCATTATTTTATAACTTTCAAATAAGTAGTTATATCACAATATTTGTATTGTATTACTTTAAATGATAATGCTTAAAACAGGTCCAACCCTTTGCCAAGATTTCGCTGGTTATGGGCATATGTCCAGAGGAGATCACGAGATCCTTAAATTTGAATAAATAAATAAATCTTTTAACTTTATAAAAAATTGTAGATATACTAATGTTGTTCTTAAACTTATTAAATTTACCACAAAATATTGTTAAAATTAAAAAATTAGGTTTATGCCAAAAATACATTTTGTTACTTTAAATGATTTTTTTTAATCCAATAAAAAAATATATTTTTCTAAATATAATGCGGGTGCCCTTGGATTCAAACCTATGATCTGATTGTTATTTCCACTAAATAGCCAGAAATATAAAAAAACAAGTAAAAAAGGGCTAAATTCGGCTGTGCCGAATCTTTGAATACCCTTCACCAATATCCTAAAAAGATGTTCTCTTCGGTTTTTGATACAAATAATATGAAAAAAAAAACGTTCGAAGTAAAATTATTTAGGTGAAAAAATTTTTTGAGGTGAAAATTTTTTTTAGATGTGAAATGAACTTTTTTGGTGGAAAAAAATTTAGAGGTGAAAAAAAATTTTAAGGTGAAAAAATTTTTTGTGGTTAAAAAAAAATTTAGTGGTTAAAAAATGTTTGAGGTGAATACAAATAATGAAAAAATATGAGAAAATATGATATGTACTATGAAATTGTACTAAATTTGTATGGGCAATTTAGAGGCACCTTTACATTTTCACTAGTTTTTTTTAACATGGACTGCACAAACAACACAATTTAAAGCCTAGTTTTTGTCAAATACTTAATTTCGTTCCGGCTAATGGGGACTAGCTCTGCATCTGAATATGCCTAATGGAAAAAATGCACTTTCTGATGCGCCACGTATTGATAACTAGTTGCAACGAATGTTCTTTCTTTAAAAAATTGAAGTGTGTTTGTCTAATAGAGAGAATACAGCAAAGAAATTAATTTATTAAAGAAAGAACATGAGTTGAAACTATTTGTCAATAGATGTCCCATCAGAAGGTGCATTCTTCATGAGGAATACTTTGCTGCAGAGCTAGTCTCCATTAGCCATATTGTGCTACAATATGCAGTAGAGTATTATTGATTTTCTATTTTCTTCGTAACATAAATGAAAATTTGCCAAAAACTATAAAAAATATATGTTTTATGTGCATATTATACCTTAATTTTTTAAATAAATATTCATTTAGATGTTTAAGAGCACAATTTTAAATACCAAACTGCTCGGGAGGATGTTTAATAATCTGGGTAAAAATAGGTAACCCCGCTTGCGTCTTCGCGTCGTGATCGCCATTTCAACAGACAGACAGACAGACGGACAGACAGACGGACATCGCTAAATCGACTTAAAATTGCATAAGGATCACGAATATATATACTTTATGGGGTCTTAAACCTATATTTCGACATATTACAAACGGAATGACAAACTGATATATACCCTCACCATATATGGTGGAGGGTATAATAAGAAAAGTCCATAAATGTGCCTAAAAAGATTTTATATATTGAGTAGAATTTAAAAAAAGGTTTGCCCACATACATATTATGTTAAGTGTAGTGAGCCAATTTATTTTGATATCAAATACGTTCTTTAAATTTTAAGTTTAAAAACATTTTATTAAAATGTAACCTTTTAACCACAAATACTTTTGTATTGATTATTATTATATATTTCCATAAAACATAAATCCTTTCTATTGAATAATTTTTTTCTTTTTCAATTTTCATAAACAATATTCCACTTGATTGTTTTTCTATCTCTACACTCAAAAAAATATATATAAAATATATAATACTTCGATCCGTTGACTCAACAGATTTAAATTAATTTAATTAAATTTGACACAATTTATGCCTGATTTTTTGGCTTAAGCATTGGAAATAATTAATTTTTGATGTGACAAATTTCACTTAAACCTTGAAGGTATCAAATAGCAATTAAAGTTGCGACACTTTAAAATTATTTTATTTCATAAGGAAAACCCGGACTCTAGGTATCAGTTATCTCGGCAGAACAATTCTTGGTGATCCGCATTCCCACTGTGTTTCAATAAGTCAATAGAGCTTAATACCCTACTGTCATTGATGAGTTGCCGACTACCTTCATCCTATGGGAGTTATATTCCATATTCAGTCGAATATAGTTAGTGTAATTAGTAAGGAGATCGGGTGAGGCGAAATAATTTTAAAACCGTTCTAGAAAACCACACTCAGAATATTATTTCTTTAAAAATAATCTAAAATACATATTAAATTAATTGAAAATACAATCAAAAAGAGGACTACTGATTATTCATTATAATCAACACATTTTGTTTTTATTTTCAATCATTGTTTAATAATCGACAAAAGTAGTAAAAGCAATCGTAAGTCGTTTAAAATAACCATCAATTTTTAACTGACAAAACGTAGAAAAATAGTATTTTTTTTTTGGTTTATTTTTCAAATTGAATTTTTTTTATTTGTATGTAATTTTGCAAAAAACAGCACACAGATGTATATATTTTTATTTTCTATGTGTGTATCTATATTTGAATAATTTCTTGTAATTTTTATTGAAATAATTTTGTATATAAACAAACTGTTTTGGTAAAAAAACAAAAAGGAATTATATGAATTCCTATTTTTAGAAACAGAAAACATAAAATTTTATATTTAACAGTAAATATCAACTCCTACTGAATGTCTGACTGATTCAAATAATTAAAAAAATATATTTCTATGAATTTTAATTGATTCTTCATTTAAAAACAAACTCTACGCATTACTTTTTAAATAAACTACAGTCGGTAACGGAAAATATATTGTGGGTGTAACAATACGTATTGTGTAATCTTTGAGAAAGCTCAAAATAAATCGAGAGAAGTCATTAGCATGTATTAAAAGAACAAAAGTTTTGTCTGTTTTGCTCTATCGAGATATAAAACATTTTATAAAATATGTCGCAAAGAAAATTCCCAGGGTCCTGGGTCCTATCATGGTCAATTGATGGTGGGATGCAAAAAATATTGTACGGATATTGCTCCATTTTTGCTCCATCTTTATTCTTTTTTAGAATATGGGCCATTTTCAATAACAGGGAGAGATCGAAAAGGCGACATGAATACTTTATATATTAAAAAGAATTTCGGTTAAAATAAGTACATAAATAAAATTTTTAAATAAAAATAAATTTAGAAATTACACAGTAAGTACGTTAAAACGGCACACCAAAACCCCGGGATACACAAATTAATTTTTGGCCGTATACTGTGGCGTACCCCGTTTTAGAAAGTTAAGTCATTTTAAGAGGATATTTAGATTTTAAGTTTGTACTGACACAAACGATTTTTTAATAATATTCAAATGAAAAGACTTGTTTTTTTTATTTATATACTATTTATTAACATTATTTTTAAAACAATCTAGAAGTGAAGTAATGATTCTTATTTGAATTCCAAAAAATAATGATACGCCAATATTGATTCTACACTGGTATATCTTTAATACGAATTAAAGTACTGCAATACGTATACGTAATATTTGCATTCGTATGAGTGGACTCTCGGGTAAAAAGTTTTGATTTCTTTTTTGGATTACAAATGAAAAATATTATTAACAAATAGTAAATATGGAAAAAAAAAACAAAAAAAAAATAAAGTTGTTGCAAAAGAGCTTTCAAAGTCTTTTTATTAAAATATAATCAATACAAACTTAAAATCTAAATATCTTTTTAAAACGACCACTGGATTCCACCACCCAAAATTAAGTTCAACTGTCTCGGAATTTTCGTGTATCATTTAAAAAGCTAAAATTTGACCTACAGGGTTATCGTTCAAAATTACCAGCGTGAAAATGTGATCTTATAGGAACATATGTAATAAAATTATGATATATGAATATAGCTGCCTATATATGTAAATAGATAGATCAATATATGACCGCATATGGTCTCATATGACAACATATTATTACATATAGGACAGTTTATGAACATTTGTGATAAAACATGGGATTGTATACGATCATACATGGATATAGTTGATGATATGTGTACTTATATAGCTCAATATATGTTCCTATACGATCCCATTTCGGAGATTTAACTTCGGAGATTTAACTTGTTAACTTTCTATGTAAATGGTTTTTGTAACAAAGACAATTTGTAAACGCTCTTAAGTGTTTTAAAAAATAACTCCTTATTTTAAAACAGTTGTAAAAAATAATTAAAATTCAATTTATCAAATAGATTTTGCAGATCTTCTACTGACTTTAAGCGTAAACACTAATTTTCTGATTCATATTACAGAATTTTTTCATTTAATGAATAAAGTTGCGCTGGAATTCGTCCATTAAAACATTTAATTAAGTTAATGCAGCTTTTTTATAAAATTTTATTAAAAATTTTATTTTAATTATTTAAAATTTCATATACTTTAGGAACAAGTAAAGTTTTTATTTTATATATTGATCTTTTTTAATACTGTATGAATATGTATTTTTAGTTTGGTTCGAGATCATAAAAAAATTTTTTTTTTTTAAATTAAAAATTTTTTATTGAGTAATCATGGAGAATACACAGAAAAAGTTATTAGACACAAGCTGAATGGAAAGCATTTTCTGGTCCGCTACGACCTTCATTAACATTTTTCGTGCCTTTGAAAGTTCCCATTATAAATATCTCTATTTAACTCGCAAATCAAAGGAAAAAACTATTTATGCATATAATTTTTTCATTTTTTATTATTGAGTTTAGATGAAATTTACTTACAAATTTTGTATTTTTTACATTCTTCTTTTATAAGTTCCATAAAAAGATAAATTTTATTTACTCAGTAAAGAAAACTTCACCAGTTAACTAAAAAATTTTATTCAATATCTTCCAAGAAAATTCTTTTGGTGTATTTTCTTGATCTTTTATCTACAAAAGTTGTTATTAAAATACATTAACAACTTAACTAAGACTTACGGTTATTTAAAAGTTTTCTTAGTTTTCTTCTTCGTGTTTTCTTTTATATTTCTGTGGGGTAAATTATAACGAACTTCCGTAACTAGAAAAGATACCTTTAATTTTTTGTATACCTTTTTGATTGATATTATGTTCATAAGAGATGTGTTGATGATTTGCGAACAAGAAAAAACTTATTTTCCAAACTTTTTTCTTAACTTTGTGGCCAATGTGTGAAAAAACGTGACTAAACTGTAGTTTTCTTTTTAAATCTTTATAATGAATAATCAATAAGCATGGAATAAAATGGATACAATTTATAAAAGGAGATTTTGGTCAGGTAGTTATATAAACTAAATAGAAATGTAGATAACTACTCGTATGTTTATATGTATATAATAGAAAAATCTCAAATTAATATTTTATATTTTAAACACTGAAAGATTTATATACATGTTGTTAAAAAATTGTTGCATGATAACAATTAAATTTCTCATTTCAATCGAAGTAATAAATTTTTTTCATTGAATTTTATGAACAAAGTTTTAGATCAAGCTTTTCTGTTGAGAAATTTTTTGATTATCTTGAAAAGAAATTTTTTTAAATTTAAGAAAACTTTCTTTAACCCATATTTCATTATGTACTAAAAGAATTATCTTCATGATATTAATGAATTTATACTTAAAAGTAATTAATTTGTACTAGAATTTGTACTTCAATGGACGAAGTTAGTGCAATTTTTTTATAAAATTTTATGATAAAAATAATTTTAATAGAGTTTTATGAAATGTTGATCTGTTATTTTGTAAGTGAAAATACTAAGTATTCTATCCTGCTGGCTCTGTGGAATTTCTCTATAATTTATTCTCTATAATTTACTAATAAAAATTTTCATGTTTCTTTACAATAAAATAATTTAGAAAAAATAATATGATTACATGATCTAGAATCCTACTACACTCCGCATCATAACAATAGCCGCACCTTTGATTTAGTTGGTATATGAGTTTAAAAAAAGAAATCGGACCTATTAAGTTACCATATACAAGAAAATAATAAAAAACATATATTATTCAACAAAAAAATTAATTTATTCATTGTAGTTTTAGTAAAATAGTGCATTTTTTTACTTATTGATGTTTCATAACTATAGCCGCCCTTTAACAAAATTAACAAAATTCACGTTAAAAAACAAAACTTAAATTAAAAAAAAGTTAATTAATAATGGGTAGGGCCTCCTTTGTTTTGAATAAGTTCAAAAATTCTGTCGGGCATACTCTCTACCAAATTTGTCCGTATTTCTTCATTAATTGAACGCCATTCATCGATAACTGCTTATTTTAAGTCAAATACACTTTGATATTGGCGGTTTTGTGCATAAACACGGCGGGCCAATATTCCCCAAATATTTTCGTTTGGGTTTTGATCTGGAGAGCAGGCGGGCCAGTACATAGTTTTAATATTTTTAGACTCCAACCAGTTTTGCGTATGATGACTTTTATGGACTGAAGCGTTGTCCTGCTGAAACATTAGGCCCTCAGTGTTCGAACTTTCAATAAATGGCACCAATTTGTCCTCTAGAACTTTAACGTACTCCAACGAATTCATACGAGCTAGGAAATGCCAAATCAAGCATACCGTCTCTGCAAAATGCTCCCCAGACCATCTAGGAACCGCCGCCGAAATTTCGTTTTGAGAAAGATCGTGGTTCCTTCCGTAGATCTCTCCAGTAACTATTGAAACCATCTGGACCATTAAGATTGAATTTTTTCTCATCGGAAGAAATCACCTAAAATATAAAATATATAAAAAAACAAAAGATAAGAAAAATCGAAAAAAATAAAAAAAGAAATCTTTAAACTTACCTTGTTCCAGTTGGTTTGCAAATTTGTTTTTGCAAACTCTAGTCGAGCTTGTTTGTGACGAGGTAGCAGTTTTGGCATTGTCATTAGCTTTTGTCTTGTTATCGTTCCAGACTCCTTTAAGATTGTACTTATTGTAGAATTGGACACATTCAAGCCGCATTCATTACCAATCTGCGAAAGACTTCATAGAATTGCTAGCAGGGTTAATAATACGGCGTTGGTCTCTCTCAGATAGCTTTTTTTTTCGGACCCCCTGTTTTTTTCACCCCGTATCCACTTTTATTTTTTACAAAATTTCGGATAACTTTGTCAGATCGCTTAAATTTTCGTTTGTCAGATCGCGATAACTTAAACCACTTTCTAAAAAGGCTAAAATTTTGCCTTTTTCGACTTCATTTAAAAATTTACCACGTGGCATTTTGTTTAAAAATTAATAAAGGAACGAATTTTACCAAAAAAAAAAAAACAATTAATTTGGCCACGAAACTTTGACTTGCACTCATTTCAACTGATTTTATTGAAATGCGGCTAAAGTTATGAAACACTGAGAAATACAGTTATAGGTAGCCGTTTTCTCAATTCAAACAGCTGATGGCTCAAATTTTTTAAAAAAAAGAGAACTGTTATAACACTGTAATATACCATAATAGGTTTCATAAAAATACTTCTTGAACATTAAATAAACTGAAAAATGCAATGCGGCTATAGTTATGATGCGGAGTGTATACTATTTACTTAAAAAATAATTTTATTTATGAAAAGTTTTATTTATAATTGCATAAAAAGTATGAAGCTTTTCATTCATTTTAAAATATTGTTCTTTCACTTAATGAAAAAAAAATTTTTTAATTTATTATTTCACACCCAATAAAATTTTTTGTGTGTGTATATTGAACAACATATGCTTAAGAAAAACTTGTTTATTTTTGAAAAATTTATAAATCTTCTTAGTTAAATTTATTTAACAACAACTTATTTCTTAATTTTACATAACAAGTGTGGAATTGTGGTTTCTGTTTATATAAATTCTTTTAAAGTTTTTGTAACATGATTCGTCTTGCATTTTAGGAAAGAGAAAAAATCTGCGTAAATATTGCATACAAATTTTTTATGTTACAAAGTATGAAAAAACCCTTTCGAATCTCTACAAAGATAAAAAATCTTAGCAGTGAAATTAAACGCAAGGATTCCAGATGATTTTTGTGAAACATTAGCACAAAAAAAAACTAATAAAATAACACTAATTTTAATGCTATTAATATAGAAAAATTTAACAACAATTATATTGCGAATTGAAAATTAATATATTCGTTTAGTTTGATATACATAATGCTCATGCGAAGGTTTGTCAAGTTTTTTCAAAAAGCATCAATAAAAAAACTTCGTTAAAGTCCAAATTACATTTCCGCTGAAATTTAATATGGAATAAAATATTTTATTTTGGCAGCCACAACATAATTAGCTCTCCATCTTTCACCGTCTTTCATCTATTCTCTATCATTTTCCAAAAGCCGAGGCTGGTCGATCTTAGATTTTTTCCTATCACAGATCAAAAGAAAAATAAATTATTTTCTCTAAAAAATTGTTAAATTTTTTGAAGTGGATGTCTCAATTTTACAATTAGATTTCAAGTTTAAAGGGTCAATATAAATGACCGCTTTTTTCGTTTAAACCCCAGTTATACCACGTTTTGATAAAAAATTCAAAAATCTAATTTGGAAGCCACTTTTCAGTGATTTCTCCCTTCATGTAAAATTTTCAAAAAAAAAATCCTGCATGCCAAAATTAAAGTTCAGTTTTCGCTAAATGATTACGGTGGCACTTCTGTCCTTCTTCTTTTCCGTTAATTAGCTCCTACTCCAAAGAACACATTTTAAATTTAAGTTTTTTAGCCAAAAGTGGTAGGGGCAGGATATTAGGGGTTTTCCCTTTCGAATCTCCATTTCTCCTGACGAATATTCCAAAAAGCACCTTATTAGTGGATTCGCCCAAGATTCGACAAGCTTTAATGGGGTAGACTTTTCCCTTTTAAAACCCGACTTTTAAAACGTTTCTGGTGAAAATTTTGGAAACACATGTTTCAAATTCCAGATTTCTAGACGAAGGGTTGTGGGCAGACCTTTTCCTTTTTGCCTTTTGCTGCTCTTTTGCTACTCTCCATAAAAATATTCACAAAAAATCCGGCGGAGAACTTGTTTACTAAGTTTCTAGTTCCTAGCTCCAGCTGCTTGGGCTGAGCCATTAAGGCTGAGCCATTAAGTGCATTGTCAGTGAATCAGTGAGGAAAGCGGTCCGGACAGGCTGTTTCTCCTTTTTGTCCGTCCTCGTAAACATTTCCAAAATCTAGCATTATCAAATATTTACAGTGGTATGAGTTTCGTCATTTAGGGGGTACTTTTCCTATTTGCACTTTATCTTTATCAAGCTACTGTTTAAGCCACCCCACACAACTATTTTAATTTCAAATTTTTTGAACACATCAAAAAAACTTTTTTTAGTGTTAGAATCTGTTCATATCTAAAAGGTTCTGGAAAATTTGGTGATTTTTGTGGCCAGCTATAAGCAAATCTGGTCATATGGGATATGGTGGCAGATCTATTTATATCAAATATCTAAGATCCATTTGAGTCATTTGCACAGGCACTATAATAAAAATGTATTGAAAAATAAATGTGTTTTTTAATTTAGATCACAAATTTCTTCCCAATTTGTTCAGGTGTGATTTTTTTGCACAGGTTATGTTAAAATCAAGGATCGCAACAGAAATGTATATCGGTCACGGTTTTTGTGTCGATGTAATTTAGCTCATTATTTCGGGTAAGGTTAAAGTTTTTGAAATACAACGGTTAAGGTTTTTCAATCGGTTACAGGTTTCAAAGTAAATTGGTAATTAAGCGCTTCAACGTCTTAAGCGGTTACTATTTTAGACAAGGATGATAAATTAAATGAATATCGGTTGCAGTTTTTGTTGCATGTTTCTTTTTTGGGATTAGGGTTAAGATTTTTGAAAAACAACGGTAACCGTTCTCACCTTTAGTAAGTATTTTAGCGACCTTTAGTAAGTATTTTAGCGACACTGATTTTTGGCGGTTACAATATTCAGCATTGGTTAAAATATGTATACCAATTTCGGCACGTTGAACACGAATATGAAGAAAATTTTAAATCAGACAAAGGGTTTTCGAGATACTTTTAATTTTAGATATATTCAACTAATCAGCTTTTTAATAACGATTTGTTTTAATATATCCAAAACCATTTTTGCGATTAAATTATTTCATTTTCAAAATAACAAATAGAGTGACTAAAAAGTTTGTCAAAGAATTTGCACAGCACAATGATTGCTATAAAATGTCTTTAAGTAGCCTTTTGCGCAGTGAAAGGGACTTTCAACCGAAAATTCTGTCAAAAGTTGTGCTATTTTTCAACCATTAGCAAGTTAGCACCTAAACTGTGAAATCCTTAATTATTTTAGTAATAAACGTATTTGTCTTAATATTATAAAACAAGTAAAAAAGGGCTAATTTCGGCTGAGCCGAATCTTTGAATACCCTCCACCAAAGGGGATGAAGATGATATACGTATATACTAAATTTTGCATGAACTGTAATATGAATATGTTTTGTCAATTTATGTAACGAACTTTTGTTATTTAGTTTTAGCAATGTTATTTACAGAGGTCTGCTCTGTTAGCGATTTTAACATTGTTCATCTGCACGTTAACTTAGTTATCATAGTATGTAAGACAATAAATGTAATCGAACAATAAGAAGACTTAATAACATTTTTACTTACTTAACAGAAAAAAAAAATACAGAAAAATTGTACAAATTTGTATGGAAAATTTAGAGGTACCTTCACATTTTCACTCATAAGTTTTGAATTGCTTGACCGATTTTGCTCATTTTAAATACCAAACTGCTCGGGAGGATGTTCAATAATCTGGGTAAAAATAGGCACCCCCGCTTGCGTCTTCGCGTCGTGATCGTGATTTCAACAGACAGACAGACAGACGGACATCGCTAAATCGACTTAAAATTGCATAAGGATCACGAATATATATACTTTATGGGGTCTTAAACCTATATTTCGACATATTACAAACGGAATGACAAACTGATATATACCCTCACCATATATGGTGGAGGGTATAAAAAAATATTCACATGTTTTCGATTTTAACACACAAGTAAAGAATGTTAACTATAAAACGTCTACATGTTAAACATATGATGTGTATTTAACTACGCAAAAGTTTAACAACAATTTGCTAAAAAAAACTACACATTACGAACAAAAAATCCACCAAGAAAAAACAACGTTCCATTACGGTTTACCTTAAACTCAATCTCTTCAAACTACTCAACTTCTCTGTATATACCAAAACTTAAATGCAAAATATAATGGACGTAGATGTTTCATTTTTCGAATAAATGCAAAATGCGTTAAACTTTTTTTGATAAAGCTGGCGTCAGATGTTTTAAGGAATTGGTTCTTTAGCACACATTAAGTCGACGTAGTTTAGTCTCGTAGTTTTATTTGTTTCATTCTTTTCAAGATGTCGCCATTACTTACTTTTAATTTTATAAATTTCAATCCTAAATCATTTTTAAGACAAGATAATACTCGGAATATTATTTTTTTTTATGTTTGTTTATCAGGCATGTCACAGACCTCAATTACTTTCGAAAGTGAAATTGAAAATTGTTTCTCCAGAAATAAACAGTATTTTTGCAAATTTTAACTGAATATAATAAATAAACACGAAAAAAAATTTAGATTTTATGCACATTTCATACTTCTTCAGAAATTATTTTCGTTTTCGTAAATTGTAAATTGTTAAAAATATAGTTTCTTGTGGAATTTTTGTGTCTTAACTGCTACTTTTTGATAAAAGATCCAATTTCTAGTTAAAATAAATAGAACTCTGTGCAGGATAAAATTTTCAAAAATTTTCACAAAAAATTTGAATTAAGTAACAAAAAATATTAATGCAGTTAGTTTTAGTTGAAATATTTGACGCCAGTTTCAATAATTCATAAATATCACTAACAAATAGTTTTCGCGAAATTAAGTCTCTTAAAATATCAATCCCACTTTGGTTTATCAATGAAAGTGATATTTTATTTCGTTTTCCGTTTTCTGAAGAATCCTTAAACATTTTTACTGCCAGTAGCAATATCAATACTCTTCAAAACTTTTTTTACAACAAAAAATTGTTCAGAAGGAAAAAAACTGCGTTGAAACATTTCAGCATACAAAAGTGAAATTACGAAATCAAATTAACTTCGAAAAAATGTGACATGCTTGTATGTTTTTTAGAGTTTAAATTTTTTCATTTTAACTTATAACATAATTTTTAATCAAATTTAAAAAACCAGGTTGTCAAGAAATAACTTCAATCTATTGGTTCGGTTGGAACAACCTCCTTCATTCTCATAGTCTAATATCTGCTGTCTTAAATTGTTTCAGTTATTCCAACTGCATCATTCGATTGGCAATAAATTCGGTTGTCAGCACGAATCTATTTCCTCTTTGCAGTGTAATAAGGATGTCAATATCTCTGAAATAAATTTATTCTTTTAAGTTCTTGTATATTTATATGTACGTTAGGGTGTCCCGATAAAAAAGAAAAAAATTTTTAATAGCACTTAAAAGATACGAATTAATGAGCTGAGTACGGCTTGAATTCGGCTGTGCCGAATCTTTGTATACCCTCTAGCAATGTCCTAAAAAAATGTTTCTTTTCACTGCAGAAGTAAAATTTTTTAAGTGATACACCCTTTTTGGATTTGAAAACAAATGTTGTGGTGGAAAAAATTTTGAGGTGAAAAAAATTGTTTGCAGTGAGAAAAATTGTTTGTAGTAAAAAAAAATTTTGTGGTGAAACCAATTTTTCAAAATGAAAAATATTTGAGATGAATTATATTATATTATATAATTCTAAGCGACTGGTGAAAAACCATTGAAAATATTTTACTTGCAAGTCGCTACTATAAAATTGTACTATATCTAAATCTCTTTTAATACCCATTTTTAGAAAAAATTTAAAACTCTTATGCCTAAAACAAAACCAGTTATTATCTATTTTAATTTTTTTATAAGAGTGTTATAAAATTTGATAACAAAACGTTGTTTTTAGGAAATTTAAAAATTTCACACGAAAACCCTGGTATACGTAAACTTATTTTTGGGTCGTAGAATTCAGTGGTTTCCAATGACTTAATTTCTTGTTTTTTCACGTATTTACTATTTATTACTATTATTTCTAAATTAATCTAGAAGGTAAGGAGTTATAATTATTTGTAGTTAAAAAAATAATTATACCTTAATAGTAATTCTACACTGGGATGTGTTTAGAGTTAAAGTACACCAATACGTATACGTAATATTATTGTAACAGACTTTAATGACTTTTATGCCGTTTTTTTTTTTTGATCGTAAAAGAAAAAAAATATTAACAAATAGTAAATAGGTAAACAAATCAATAAATAAAGTAATTTCAAAAGAGATTTTGATGTATTTTCCACCAACAAATCTCTTGAGAGATAATACAAAATTAAAAATGCAATATCTCTACCACTGTGTTCTACCGCCCAAAATTAAGTTGGGGTGTCTCGGAGTTTTTCTGAGTCATCGGCAGGAAACCAACCCTATAGGAAATGCCGATAGTGAAACTGTACTGATTCACTATTGACTTTGTCACCAGTACTACTGACTATTTATGCCCCAGCCAACGCTTTCTGCTGTAGACATTTAACATGTGCGTGTCATTGCGAATCTACACAACTATTGACTAGGTGTTGCCATTGAAACCAGAGATTCACTAGTACATTTTAGTAATTTTAGTCTACACTTTTGGAATTTTTTACTAGATTTACACACTAGGAAGAATATAAGATTAAACAAGTGCATTTATTTTGTTAAATTAGATATTTTATTAATAATTTTTTTTTATAAATTTCATTAAAGTAATAAAATTTTCGTGCAAATTTAATTTTGGAGTAGACAAATCTTCAAAAGACTGCACAAAATCATCCACAAGCTCCGTCAAATCTTCATCAGGCTCCACAAAATCTCTAGAGTTGCAACTTTCACTAAAAATTGTTGCCTCTTTCTTGTTATTTTTATACAAAATTTATTGTTTTTTTCACAAGTTTTTTGTAATTTCTTTTGCTCATTATATATTTTGTTCAAATTTGTATACTTAACTTTTAAATTCATTTTTCTTTATTTTTTTTATTAAAAACTTTAATTTTGCATGCAGCTATGAACATGTATTTTCAACAAAATAAAACAATAAAATAATCAAGAACAAGCACAGCTTTGCAGCTGCAAAAAAGAAATGTAAAAGGTATAGAAGCTTTGTGGATATGTCACCAAAAAGTCACCCAAAATAGTCGACAAAAGTGGTGACTTGTAGATACTTGACCCCAGACTTCCTACAGGGAAAGAACTCATCCGAAAATATATTGGTTATTTTTAAGTTATTCCGCTCGTTTGAATGCAGTTATTGTAACCAATTCATAAGGAAGCCATTTAGCGGGTCATCCTAATGTGCATATAAGATTTTTTTCAATTTTATTTTTCTCCATTTTGTTTTCAACTTTGTTGAATTATGCAAACATATAGAGACAGGTGATGTTTGCCATTTTATAAAACGCATTTTTGTTCATGCATAACGTGTGGGTACGCGTAAAACTTTTCAAATATTTAACTTTCAAAAATTGTTGTTAGTACAAAAACAAACAAGAGTGTTAACTATCCTGTAAATCATACACATAGAAAAATAATGTGTTTAATGGCAAAAAAAAATATTTAATGGCTCAAAAGTAGAAAAATCGACTTTTCTACGGTATTCTACTTAAAAAGTAAACTTTTTTAATGAACTGTAATCTACTTAACCTAAATATGAAGTCTAATAATTTTCATAAATTCCCCTTAACGAAAAGGAAAAAATATTTTAAGGAGGAACTTCTAAACATTACATTTTTTTATTCCAAATAAATTACTTTTAAATTAAGTATAATTACAGTCAGTAAAAAAAATTGTACACTTGTATGAACAAGTTTTGAACCACATTAATTCTGTAACTCGTTAAGCTAGCACAAACAAAAAGGAAATAAAAGCTATTTAATTAACTAATTTTGGCTTTTTTATTTTAAACTCGTAAAGTTACCCGTTAGAGTATTGTTAACATAACCACAAAAATACTACAATTATTTAAGCAAAAAAAAAAAAAACTTGGACACCTTAAAAAATTTCAAAAATAAAATCCAAACAAAGACCAACAATTAAATTAATTGCTTATAACGTTAGTCTCGATCACGTTTTACTGTTTTATATCTATTTTGAGTTCAATAAATATTTTTTTTGTATTTATTTTATGTGAAAATTTCCATGGGTGTGAATCTAGGCAATTTTTATAAAAATTTTAATAATTTATTTTTCGATCTGTAATTGTTTACTACAAACAAGGTTTTATTTGTCTATTTAGTCTCGCATACATATGTTTCTAATGACTAAATATAATAGTTTTAGTAAAATCGTTTTAGTAAGGTCGTTAGATACTTTCGATCCCGTAAATCATATATATCATATTAAAATGTGTTTTCAGGTGTCTAATTAACAATTGCATTAAAACAAAATTAGAGTCCGATTCGTTTGGACCCAATAGCACCCCACGCTATTTTACATTCATATGACTTTTCAAATATTTTTCATATAACTGCTACCCAATTAGGAATTTCTGTATTTTTACAAAACGTAATGACTTTAAGAACAAAATCTGATCAATATATTAGAAAAAATATATAAAAATCTAAAAGTAACAAATATTTAATGCAACAGTTTTCTAAGTGCAGTATTTATTATTATTACATTATCCTATAAACTGTACAGCATAACTGTGTGCTGTTTTTAATTTGTAATTAAATTTTTGCTAACCTTCATCATTTTAGAGAAAGAACACTGAAGAAATTTTACCTACTAAGTAATGTGTTATTTTCTTTGGAAAATAACACATTACAATTACATTTGTTTTCAAATATGAAAACAATGTAATTGCTACAGGTCTACAAACAAAAAAACCTCTTAAAATATTATACACACAAAGAAATACTTATTAAATGTATAAGTTCATTTATTTTCAATTCACTTTCCTTTTCATTCATAGTGAATTTTAATATCAAAATCAATTTTTGAGAGACTTTTTTGTACCAACTCTAAATAAAAATTGAGAAATCATGAATTTGACTGGTTTTTGGTATTTTAAGGATGTTTTTTTGTTTTGAAGGATGTGTTAGAATAGAGCCAAAAATAAACAACATGTGGGTGAGTTAGAAGGATAATAGTATGTTCCACAAAAATATATGTGTTAATTTTTATACCCTTCACCACAGGTGGAAGGGTATACATATATAAGTTTGTCATTCCATTTGTTATTTCTACTACATTGATCTTAGACTCTATAAAGTATATATATTCTGGGCCCTTATGAAGAGCGAAGTTGATTAAACGATGTCCGTTTGTCCGTCTGTGTATTGAAATGGGTTTTCCGAAGACCCCAAACATGATTGGGACTTGATTGCTATATATTTCTGTCACATGGGATCCATTTCTGTTTGCTATTGAAAATCAGCCAGATCAGTTGATAAATGGTAGAACCAGGACTACCTCTAATTTTTTCCGTAAAATCCCTTTGATTTTATATGTATGTTGAATATTACGCATAACAAACACATCCATTTGTTGAAATTCTTTTCTTTCACATCTTCACGTTTTATACACAAACAACAAACCAATACAAAGATGTGTCATTTAAATAAAAACCAAAAATATCTCTAATAAACGAAAACTTTTTATATACCTTTATTAACGATGATTGTACAGTTGTCTAAACGCTATGTCACAAATACTTTTTTTCTCCTAGGCGCGGGTTTGATACCACCCCCGTCTTTTCAACTTTTTTGTACAATTTTTTTATATTTTCTTAAGACTTTTTTTGGTTTATTTTTTAATTTTTTAGGATTAAATAATTAATTTAAATAAAATTTTTAATTAATAATTAAATAATCCATAAATAGGCTAAAAACATCAAAATTTTTATAAAAACCCTCTGATACAAACAAAATACAAACGGATTTATTTCTATTTAAAAGAATTTATAAAAAGATTTTTAAACCATTTTATTTCTCATATATTAAGAAAATTTTATACATAATTCCCCGTTTGAGTGCAACTATTTTAGGTCATAACTTATAATAATTTATAAAAAATATTTATAAACTATTTTCCTTTAAAGTTTTAAAATTAAGCTAATGAAATTAAAAATATTTTTAATAAAAAAGCGAAATAAAATCCCAAATGCAAATTTTCCAGCTAAATCAAAAGTTTTTGTAGAAATAAAACACATGCAGTTTTAGTAATTTCTTTTAATGATTTGTAAAAAAAATATTTTTTTTTGTCGAAATTTTTTTTTTACAACTAAAAAGATTTTTGAAAAAAATAATATGACAACACTGATTGGCATTATGATTGTGGTTGCTGTTCTTTTTTTTTTTTTTTTGTTTATTTGTTGAACTTCTTTTACCTAAAAACCAAACAAATAAGTTTTGAACGAAAACTGTTTATTTACTTCTAAGCGCTTTGTCATAAATAGTTTTTTTCTTTTAGTAGCGCGATCGATCCCCGTCTATTCAACTTTTATTGTACAATTTTTTTTTTTACCTTTTATTAAGATTTTTTTATTTGTTTTTTTTTTTTATTTATTTTTTTTAACATCAAATACGTACAGCACAGTTGACTTAACGATTTCGGTCAGTTTTTCTGTATATTTGGAGAACGGAAAGAGGAAAAGTTCCGAAATAAGGTACGAGCATCTTGGTTATCAATACACAACTTCTGTCGAAATGTGGGCGCGATATGTGAATTAGTCGTGGCAGAAAATAGATTACTTTATATCTTAAGAACCGTGAGACCGAAATTAAATAATACATTAATTGGCTAAAAACATCAAAATTTTTATAAAAACTAAAATTTTAGAGCTGTAATATGACCTATGGATACGTCTTATATAGCAAAAGATCGAAAATCTTTAGTATAACATATTTGCTAAAAACTCGGAAATATCGGTTCAGATACAAAAACGTTATGCCCAAAACATATTTTTCTTTTTAAATACCTATTTTCTGGAACCAAAAATCTTCCCGAATCCAAGTTTTATCACCAAACTAAATGGTTAATTTCCTCTTAAAGGTGATTGTATATAAATCTGTCCATTCCATATATGTTATGTCTCCTCTACCAGAATACATTGTCAGAACCCCGTCATTTTAGAAAAAGTTTTAGAATAAAAATTAGTATAAAATTGTGTGGTTTGTAAAACGAATTAGCGAATTTTAGTTAGTAGAAGGTCAGTCGAATTGCTTCGGTGTGTATGAGTAATATTTTATATTTGCGGTGTTACTTATAACACGTTGTCGTCTATTTAAAAGGAACTGTACAAAAAAGATTAGAACTAGCACGCATTTTGTAAAATGCATTCAATAGAATGTAATTAAAAATACATAATTTGTTCAGACATGTATTATCTTTTAAAATTTAACATATATTGAAGAACAATTACAAAGTAAGCATTTTTTTTTTAATTTTTAGATATGTAAATAAAATAATAATTTTAAACCTTTATAAAACTTATTTAACAAGTATTTATTTTTAACAATATAAAGCATAATGATAATCATTTTCTTTTTTGCATATTATTTTTACTTACTTCTTTTTTGTCAACCAACAATAAATTGTAATTTCCTTGTGTGATATTATATTTATTTCAATCATTCTTATATTTCTATCTAAAAAAAAATACTTTTCTCTTAACACACTTCAATGATTCATTTCCGGTTTGGAAAAGGTATTGAAAATAGTTTTCCCCAGATTGATGTCTTGTTTGTCAAGTTATCAAATCAGTTATTATAATGAAGTTTTATTGGAAGTTTATTTATTGGCAATAGATTTTTCTATACACTCGGAAAAGTTTGTCGCTAGAATATACTCCAACATACAGATAAATAAAATCAGCTTGAGATCTTTTTTTTATAAAAAAATAATTATAATTATACTAATGTAGAAATCAAGCAGATCGAAGAAAACTAACAGAATTAATATGTATGATTAGATATCAAATTTGAAACCTAAATAGACCTGAGGGTCAATTCTCGTTCTGTGATAATGTGAAGTGAAAAAAAACTTTTCATTTTCGTTTTCATAAGCACTTTTCACTCGAACTTTTCACAAATACATAAATTGCGATTCTCGTATGTATTATGAAAAAAATGTTTCATTCGCACTGTACCCATGAAAATTTTGTAACTGTGTTACCCAAAATTTAAAACAAATGTCAAAACAGAGAAAAACGTAAACAAAAGTGAATTAAGTTCGTAAAATTTATTTTAAATAATTTTATAAAAATATCTGAATTAATTGTATGGATATTGCTCAAAGAATTCCGGATGAATAAAGGTAAGGCAATGATGTTACAAGCATTTAATTGCAGTAAATAATTTAATAATTTATAGGAATTTTTTGAGAGTGCTGAGACGCATACTTCGTGCTGACCACAATCCATTCGAGATGACAACCGACAAGCACTTCATTGATTTATATCGGCTTACTTTAAATGAACTATATTTGGCGTATGAAGTCTAATATTACTTAAAGAAAAAAAATTTTATAAAGAATATAAATAAACTATAAATAAATATGTCATACTTTTGCCATTTTTCACTGTCCTTTTGGGTCCCACTAAAACTGGTGAGGCTCGCCGCTAATTCGTTACACTTTTCGTCTCTAAATTTGGCACCATCTGCAGTTACAAATCTGTAAATATGGGATTAATAAAAGTGTGATTATGGTTATTAAGCTACTTACTTATCGTTTGCAATGTCCACATGCTTTTCTTAATAATTAATTAAATACCCCTTTTGGCTTTCGCTGGCACGCTTTCCTCTTACAATCTTCTCTTTTTTTTCACTTATAAATAGTCTGTGTAAACAATTTTTTCATATGAAAATATTTTGACAGTTGTTTGCACTGTTACACAAAACAAGAATCGCCAGTGCTGTGCAATCGTGAAAAAATCTTGTTTCGTTTCACTTTTTTTTTTCATATGAAAACGTTTTGATATTTCTTTACATTTTTTCACAGAACGCGAATCAAAAGTACTATGAAAACGTGAAAAAACTTTTTATTTCACCGTTTCACAGAACGAGAATTGACCCTCTGGACAAATGTAGACAGGTCTGTCCTACCGTACAGAATGTGGTCCAATTTACTATAGATATTTATGTCCAACAGATATAATAAGAATAATAAATTAAAGAACACCTTTATTTTTATATAATATGAACTGATCTGGCACCAAATATGAACCCGTATGACCAGATTTGTCTATAGCTGGCCACAAAAGTCTATAAATTATCCAGATCTCTTTAGATATAAATATAAATGGCATTATCCATAAAGTATATCACATATGCCATATCTAATCATATATTATCAGATCAGGCTTCATATCTAATTAGATCCAATTATATATCATCAGATATAATATCATATCTTATTAAATACAATCATATTTAATAAGATTAAGGCAGGTCAGATCTTATCTATTTGACACGGAATCTTAAAGCTCGATAAGAAAATTCAGTTCTTTTTTTCTAAAAATCTTAAACTTTTAATAAATTTGTTTAGCATCCCAGCAAAATAAAATGGATGTTATTCTTTACGAATCTCTTTTTCAGAACATCCAAAGAAGTTAATAGTGCAAATTTTTCGATTTGTAAGAAGTCATTTTAAACAACTTCCAAAATGTTGATATTAACCCCTACTAGTAAAAAAAAAATTATTTAGTTGGTCCATAAATGGTTAGTTCCTGCAGTCATTAAATGCCTTATTGAAAACATATTTTGCATACCAGTGATATTCACTTTGTCCTGGTCGGAATAATAATTCCTGGCGTGTTCAAAATCACATTTTTAACTTAAAAAAAGCCACTCCCTAATATCTATTTTGTAGACCCTATATTTAAAAACTTTCGCAAACTAATGAAAAAGTCCATCTGGTCATCGATTTTTCATAGCACCGAAACAAACTACTTCCTCCCAATGACACGCCAATGTTAAAATCATTAATAATTCACAGAAATTTTCACAACTTCGGGTTCAGTAGATGTAGTGTTTAACTACTTCTTCCTCAGTTCTTATTTTGCTGGGTATATTTAAATTTTTTGGACATTAAAATATAATTTAATAATATTTAAAATTTCTTTGTCTTCATATTTCCTAAAGCTTATTTAAAATTTGCTTTGATTAAGTCGATTTAAAAAGAATTTGATTGTAATTAAGAAAATTAGGAAGTTTTAAGAAAAATAAAAAAAAATGTATATTAAAAATTTAACCGGTTAATCGACCTATTTTAATCGATTATTCGGGTTAAATTATTATTTGAGTTTTAAATTATTTGTTTCGACATTAACCGAAATAGAGGAAATTAATCGAGGAATCGGTTAATCGATTAAACGAATTCGAAACACTAATTCCATATCGCAGCATAATTTATTTGATTCGAAAAATGCAATACACAATCACTGGTATGCAAAATATGTTTTCAATAAGGCATTTAATGACTGCTGGAATTAGCCGTTTATGGACCAACTAAATCTTTGAAGTTATTTAAAATGACTTCTTACAAATCGAAAATTTGCACTATTAACTTCTTTGGATGTTCTGAAAAAGGGATTCGTAAAGAATAACATCCATTTTATTTTGCTGGGTAGCTTTAAAACTCCGTATAAATGTATTTTGAGCTCATCAGAATAGAAGTTTTAGAAAAGCTAAAGTCTCTATGCAGAGCTTTAACAAAAAACCTATTAAAATATATATTGTTCTCCTTAGCAATAGAACACGTGACTAGGTATATTCCCAATAAGCACTATGACGTTACTTTTGTTATAAAAATAATAATATAAAATTGCTTAAAATGGGAAAACTGTATTTTTTAAGAAACAGTTTCATTTAAAATTTTATGAAAAAAATTTTAGAAACTAAAAAATAACATGGAATTGTGTTTCTCATTTGATTTTTCAACAAATTTTGATGACGTAGGAACTTCAGTAGGATAAAGTTGTTTAGTCAAAAATATTTAAGAATTCGGTTATTTGAATTCTTAATTGCACAAACACAGAAAAATCGGTGAGGACTTGTCCGGAATATGTGTGATTTATATAATTGTTCTATAACTTAAACCAGGTAGTGAAAGAGTCAGGGAATAGTGGCAGTTCTATCAAACTTTGTAAATTTCGCAAAAACTATTCACAACATATTTTTAAGAATTTGTTATTAAATTTGTTTGAAAGCAGCTCTTGTTTATTTAAGCATTTTTTTGTGTTCTTATTGATGAAAGAAATACATTTATTTTACCAATTTTTTCGATTAATCGACCCGAATAACCGATTAATCAATTTTCTTCATTTTTTGAACAATAACCTAACCGATTAACCGCCAGGGTCGAATAATTGGAAACACTAGTATTTATATAAGATAATTTTAATACGTTGAAGTTGCATCCCATCATTTCCAAACGCAGATCACGATTGATCTTTACACAATTCTATCAAATGGTACAGTAAAAATATTAAAAAGAAATTTCAAAAAAGTTTCGAAAAATGTACCTCCTTTAAGTTTTGTATGTATAATACACTATTGTACAATATTTTTAGTTTGTATCTCCTTGCTAAGATTTTCTTAAATTTATTTTATTTGCATTAATATTTTTTAAAACCGCCTGAAGTTATCAGCATTGTTGTTAGTAATTTTTTGTTTATTTTCTTCCTTACAGTTATTTATGCTATTCATTGATAAAAGAAAACGAGTTGATTTTATGATGTTAAAAATCAACTCGCACTTGCACAGAAAAGCAAGATAAATACGAAAATATTGAGTTATGTGTAATATGGTATGACAGCCTGAAAGAAAGACGTTAAGCTAGTCAGTCAGTTAAACATATCCATGGTCATACGTTGATAGCCCCTTACTACATTTTATTTACTAATTTTAAATAAATACGCTAAAATAATTCTCCATTTGACAAGCATATCTCAAGTTCAAAAAACTTGTCAATTTTGAATTGTCAACTATTGACTCTCGATATCAAAGTTTTATCTAGAAAGCACTTATTTTTATTTGGTGAGAATTTAAATAAAAATGGATTTAACAAATTTAAAAAAATTAAATAAAATTATGTGAGAACATTTTAATTTGTTTTTAATTATTTTTATTTTTTTTAATTATATGTCAAAATTAAATTTTAACTTTAAAAACAAGTGTCATCTTAATATACACTGTACATTGTGTATACATGAATTTGTATTGACAACAACTCCAGCAGCAGTTGTATGATTTAAAATGCACATAGAACAACACAGTAAACAATTTTTTAATTTTTCAATTTCCCTTCATATAAAATACAACGATTTGCAGACTTTTAAAGTAAATATAAGCGACTGTATTTTTATTAATTGTCACATTTAAATAACACTTATAGCGATCTCTAAGTTTTGCTTATAAATGATATACAAATTTATGTCTCATAAATACAATCCATGTGAATTGCCTGCTGGGTAAGAATGTCTAAGAAAAAAAAAAACTTAACTCAGACCAACGAACGAAACAACAAGAACAGCTTCTGGGTGTTGACACTTAATGTTTGTTATACATAGGGCTAGGAAGTTAATCGTGTTTTAAGTATATAAAAATATTCTTTAAAATTTTTAAAATATATACACTTAAAATGTATTATTAATTCAATATCAATATTTTTTGTCTTAAAAAGGGGGAAAAAATATTTAAAATTAACGATAATCATGATAAGATTGTTAGAAACTATAAAAGTGGAATCGGAAGTTAAAATCCTTTTCACAACCAACTCAATTCCAAAAATATGACATACAATTAAGCCTGAAGGTCAAATTGTTGTGCGCACTCAAGTAGATTAGAATTTTACTCAGGATCGAATGGTTGACTTCAGCAAGTCTCAAACCAAACAGATTTCATACTCTAGCTTTCCTTAAATTTTGTTTTTTGTAGAAATCTTTTGCCAGATAAAAATACAAATATCAGCCTTGCTAAAAATATTAAATTATATAAGATTGAATGAAAGTGGGGTAGCCCGAATAGCGGATTAGTACCAAAATTTTTTGATTGACTTGGTGACGAAAAATTTTTTTTGAGGACAATGATGTTTTGGGGATATAAAAAACTTTTTAAAAATTGTTTGAACATTAAAAATGATTCAAAATTCATCAGTAATGGCTCAAGACACGAAAAACTCGAAAAAATCATTTAATCCTCATAGGAGAATTCTATGATACATAAAAAATGTTTGAACCCTATGATTTTCAAAGTTTTAATGGCTCTTTTGTGTTATTTCTTAAGACCCTAATTGTGCACTTAATTATTTAATAATCTGATTATTTCAATAGAATTAATTAATTAATTAAAAGAAATTTCAAAAAATTAAATTTTTTTAGGCACATTTGTAAAGACGAAACATTCAAATGTTTTCAAATGCGTGATGAAACATACTGGAGTCTTTTGAAAAATTTAATAATTTTTTCCTCAAAAAAAAAATATATATTATTTCCAGTAATATATTTGAAAAAACTATAATTTAGTTTTTATCAAATGTTTTGTTTTAAAAAATGTGGAAATTTTAAAATCAAAAATGGGAAGAATTCGATCCGTTGTTTATATACTGCAGGCCGACAAAAAACATGGTTGGGGCAATCGAATTCGGAATTATGATTGCGCCAATAATAGTCGTACTATAATATATTTATCACATTATGATAATGAAATTACTATAATTTTACCATAATATATAAAATAATATAATTTTACATAATAATATTCGAAATTGTAATAAAGTTCTTTAAATTTAAGAATATTTTTTAAGAAATGTTTTTCTTTAAAAAAATTTGATATTACGGACTTTTTTAGGAAAACTTCTTTGATTCTATAAATTTAAAAAAAAAAACCTTCAAAATTTTTTTTTAATTTTAAGGGCTTTTTAATTAAAAAAACATAGATTCTATGTACTTTTTCTAATAGTAAAAATCTTTGATTTTAAAGACATTTTTTAGGTTTTTTTAAATAGTTCTTAGAGCCTCAGAATTTTTATTTCAGTAAAAGTCCTTAGAATCTAAGAATATTTTATTCAAAGAAAGGCCTAAATCTATGGAATCTAAGCGTTTTTAAGAATATATGATTTTTTTCTAAGGAACAATTTGCATAATCTGAGAATTTTACTTTAAGAAAAAGTATATAGAATTTAAAAATGATTCTATAAGAAAAATTTCTAAAAATCTAATATTTTGTATAAGAAACCTTTTCAAGAAAATTACTCTAGGATTATACAGACTTTTTCTTTTAAAGAATTTTTTTATTAATATTTTGATTACTTTTTCCACAAGACATTCGCTATTTTACAAAAAAAAATTATTATTGTTTTTATTGAAAAGAATAAAAAATATAAAATCATTACATAGAATCTTCAGAATTTTTGTTACCACAGTACTGCCAATCATGTTATAAAATAGAAAGTGGCAATTATGAAATGATAAAATATTTACTATGATGATGATGGTTAGAACCTATTTATGTATAAACCAACAACTTGATAGTGACAACCATACCCGAATGCAGCAAGAATAATATAGTAGCAGTGATCATGTTGCAACCATGTTTTTTCTCTGCGTGTGTACTGTATTTTCGTGTATAAAGTTTTTTTTTTTTGCAAATAAGCTAAACTTTTTTATTTGGGGATATTTCTGTTTTTTTGGGGATAACAAAAAAAAGTATCTGACAAGTCTGGTGAAAGCTTATTATATGTACTTAAACAAAAAATAATAATTATATATTTTTTGTAAAATACAGGGTGGCGCAAAAATAACCTTTCGATGTTTTTTGGCTGTAATTTAAAAAAAAAATGAAAAACTGTGATTCTTCTTGTGGATTATTTTTATTTGGTCTTTTAATTTTTTTTACATCAAGTCACGAATATGATGTCATGTAAATGGCCGCCGCCACAGTTGATTGTCATTTGAGCCCTTTTTATGGCATTTTCCATCACTTTGGCCAAAACTTCCGGCGATAGGTCCTCACATTCTTGACGGATATTGTCTTTAAGAGCTGCAAGAGTCTGAGGCTTGTTGACATAAACCCGCGACTTCAAAAAGCCCCACAAAAAGAAGTCTGGAGCGGTCAAATCAGGCGATCTTGCTAGCCAGTGCAAATCGCCAAAACGGGAGATTAGGCGCCCGGGAAATGCATCCTTCAGCATATCGGTTGTGGCACGTGCAGTATGTGGCGTTGCACCGTCCTGTTGGAACCACATGTTTTCCAATCCCAATTCATCAAGTTGCGGCAAAAAGAACTCTTTGGTCACTGCTCTGTAGCGCTCACCATTCACAGTAACCGTTTGGCCCGCGACGTCTTCGAAGAAAAAAGGTCCGATGACTCCTCCAGCGAAAACAACACACCATACAGTGACTTTGAGCGGGTGTAATGGCTCTTCGTGGGTTACACGCGGATTTTCAGTGCCCCAGAAGCGTAAATTTTGCTTATTTACGTACCCGCTAAGATGGAAATGGGCCTCATCACTCATGATTATTTTTGATGAAAAATCATCTTCATTATTGCTCAAATAAATAGTCACCAATATTCCGCGTTCTGGAGCAGTGTAGCGTAACATTGTTTATTAACGTGTATTTCGCATGTGTTTACTACACAAATGTCAAAACAGAACTGACATTAGGGGCCAATCGCAAACTTTATAGCATTTTCTGATAGGAGGATTACTTTTGCGCCACCTTGTACATATAATTAAGACTACTTAGACCTGGTACCAAATCTGATCATATTATTATATATGACATGACATTATTATACACTATACGGACATATCTGATTAGATTTAGTGCCAGATCTAATCATAAAGGGATCTGTAAGATTTGGTGATTTGGGATATGAAGATATCTGGTCTTATAGCCTCCTATATTTCGCCAGACTTGTTCATATCTGATACCTGATCTTAGATATTTTCTTCATTTTCAAAGGCATGTATATAAAAGTAAAGGTGCTCGGTTAAAATTAATTTTTCAATAAGATCTATATAGATTACGAAATTGATTCGATGTAATAGGATCACATAAATTAGAACTATATAGAAATAGATTAAAAAATATATACTTTGATTCGATATATAGAAGATTTGTTCCCATTTAATTAATTCAATCTTATAGAAAAAAATATTATTTATTTCCAGATATATATTTTTTTAGATCTTGGTCTATAGAAAGCATATAAGCAATATTAAACAATATAAAAAATCATATTCAATTGTATAGATTTATATACAATATAAACTAATTTTTTTGTTCTTAATTTCTTATTGAATCTGATTAAATATTATATGTCCAAATATAATTGGATCTAAATATATATCGTGCTTCAGATCTTCCTAGATCTAATTAGATCTAGGCACATCTGCTACAACTAACTCTTCCTCTTTGGTGAAACATACGAAAATACGATTTTATTTTAAAATATGCAAAAAATTGTCAAAATTTGCATTTATATCAAAAAATGCATTAACAAATCGATACCATTTTGTTGTCCTGCTAAAGACAGCAATCATGTATTCAGTAACATTAATTTCCTAGCCCTAGTTATAAATTACATTGGCAGGTATATAATTTTAAAATTTTTAACAGCTTTTTCCTTTTTTATTTTTTTTTTCGTTACACAAAACTTTTGTGTATTTATCTTTGTACTCATATCTACGTTATCCTACCTACATATTTACAGTCTCCAAAAAATACATATATGAAAAAGTTAAATTTTACAATGACTTTAAAAAGTTTTAGCTCTTTGAAAGGACACCTAATGCATATTTTCAGTATCGAATACATTTTCCAAACAACTTCTTCTAACATAAATATATTTTATAATACTTTACACGTAGTTTGTGTTAACTTCATGTCCTTGATGATGGAGTTTTTTTAGAAATCATATGACATTCTTCACTTACCTACATTAACAATTTTGTCAACTCAATATCATGCAAACAAACTTCATATACAAACTATGTACACAATCTTTAAGACAAATCTATAATAATGATGAACCTGATGTTTTATTAAAAATTCACACCCACAAAAATTTCATATGTATGATAGTTACAAAAATGCGCTGATGGAAACTTTTTTTATAATAAATTGTGAATTAAGAAATTGTGAGAATTTTTCAAGGAAAATCGGTATAATCAAAAAATTTATAACTTGTATAAGTAACTTAAAAAAAATAATATCTTTTTTTTTAATTTTTAAAAATGTAAAATAAAAAATCTTAAAATAATAAAAGAAAAATATTAAAATTTTAGTTACGATAACCATAATTTATGCTGGAAAATTTCGATACAAAAAGTAAAAAAATAATTTTAGCAAAAACTGTAATTTCGAATAAAGAAATTAATAAAAAAAAAGGCTCGATTACTAAATGTCCTGTTATAAATAGTCTAGCTGACAACAAAAAATGTTTCAGCTAAATTTTCATATAGAAAACAACGAGACACTGGGAAAATTAGACTAAGACCCGACGTATGAATGACCCGTTAAAATTTGAAATAAAAATTCAAAATTTATTTGGGAACATCAACAGGTCTCATTTCTCACTAAACCATAAGTACTTAACCATAATAACACTTCCACTCTATGACACTCCTATGTAAAAATAATTTCTTCCGATGCAAATCTTCACAATACCGGAATCAAAATCACTGCTTCTTTTTATCTTCTTTTGTTACTTTTGTTATTGGGTTGTTAAATACACATTGATTAAAAATAACCCTACCATAGGTAAAAAAAACTATTGATGTTTGATTATTTTAAAAATTTATTTTAAATTATAAGATTTAAAAATGTACATGAACAGCGGTATTCATAAAAAAATCTTAATTCAAGTTTCAATTCAAATAGGCCTAAAAAAGGTTTATTAAAAATTCGTATTCATAATTAGTATTTTAACTAAAAAGTTGTTTTAACTTAAGGATGGCAACACTGTAGGTTTTATTTGTCACATTTATCGTAATGATACAAATCAATGATTACTAAACCATACGGTACTCGTTTCTGTGTATTTTTCTTTTGTCGTTTTTCAGAAAAATATTGTTTTTATAAAATAAAAAAAATTATGAAACCTTGTTTATTAATTAAAAAAAGTAAAAGAGTCAAAACAAAATGCCCAGTAAAAGTGTTACATAGATAATAATTTTATTTTAGATAAAAAAGTATTCAAATAACCGGTTTTATTTTCTTTGTTTTGATTAAACAACACATCACTAGTTTACTTTTAATAAATAATATCAAAAAATATTATTTTTGCTTAAATTCTTTATCCGTTATTGAAAAATTTTAAATTTTCGTTTGACGAATTTTTTTCATTTGGGAAATACAAAATACAATTCAAAATATCAAAATTTTTAAATAAAAATGATTTTTACAATTCTTTTGATCAAAAGAATATCTATTATTTATTAAACAAAAACAAATAACTACTTTTGATTAAATGACAATTTTTTGCAAAAATGTTTAACATAAAAATAAACACAAAGCAAAAATGTCATTTTAAAATAGGTTTAAAATAGGGTCGAACCAATTTTAAAATTCGTTTATTTACACAAGGTTTAAAAAAGGTATTTTAAGCTAAAATTCGTTTATGAATACAACTTTAGCAAATTTTGCTTAAAATTGATTTGAAATGCTGTTTAAAATTTTTATGAATACCGCTGTGTATATTTTTAAGTTGAAAATAAATTAATAAAAAAATAAATTAATGTGTAAATTAAACTATTTCTGTAAATATAGAATATAAATAACATTACTGTTCGTCTTCAAGTATGTAGCTGTTTAGCTTCTCCATCTAACTCAATTGAGTTCGATTTCCACTTTTGTCGGATGTTGGAAAAATATAAATCTGATGTGCCAGGAAAAATAGTGAAAAGGTCTTCGTTAGCATAGCAACAATATATATATTTTTCTTGTGTGATCCTCCACGAAATAATCTGTAATCTTAATTTCTTTTCTCCTGTGATTATTATGGTAGATCTCCGATTGGTAGCAGATTGTGTTGAATAATTTGTTTCCCATTTGTGTCCCAAGAATAATTTGTTTCCCATTTGTGAAAAGAGAACTTTTCTTTATAAAGTTTGCATAGTGATGTTTTTTACTGTAAGTTATAACTTCCAATATTGTTTTAAATCGTATTATTAATTTAACATCTAATCCAGTGATGGATACTACAGTTTTTGGATCAGAAAAAGATCATCTAGTTGTGCTTCCTTCACCCTGATTTGGCTGGACAATTGTCAGACCCTGTTCAAGATATTAATCTTGAATTTGCTTTCTTTTTTCTCCTCACGCTTGATTCACTTGCTGACCACTACTGTTAAGTATTAAACTCGGCTTTTATAAATGATGTCCATCCCTAAAACTGTCAGATTTTTGACACAATTTTTTAGATCTTGGAGAAAAAAATGGCTGCAACTCCCAACTGCCTGAATATGTGGAGCCTCAATGTTAGATATATTAAAAACAAAATGTCCAGGATATGTAATTAGGTAATTTTTTTTAAGATTATTAATGCTAGGAGTTATACTCTAAAACGTGTCAGATAATAGGAATATTTGGATATTTTTAGAAAAGAAATATAAACATATAAAAAACTGAGTAATACCCATATAATATAAAAAAAATTAATCAGAGTCAACTCCGTTTGAAAACAAAGAAAATATGATCACTTAAAGTTTAAAAAATTTATAAAAAAAAAATTATAATTTCACCTAAATAAAAATACATTTTTAATCACCCTGGTCGTAGTGAAATAAATGATGCAGAGATTTACATTTTTGGCTCCTGAGGTTCCTATCAGCTACATACGATAGCTTCTTAATCTTCGCTAGTGGAAAAAATTGACTTTTGGCTGCCTTCTCAAAAAATGTACGACGGCCATTTGCCAGACATAATTTTCCGCAATTAATTGAAACAAATTTTATATGTGCGAATAAACATAATCAGTTAAAAACTAAAAAAAAAAATTATTGCGAAGAAAATATTAGATGATTATTTTTGCACCACCCGCATAAGACATATGTGTTATATAACAGGTCAATTGAAAAGTCCCGGCCTACCATACTAAAACACATTTTTTTGGCAAAATTCAACATAGTTCCCTTCAATGGTGAAACACTGATTATAGCGACCCTTTAACTTTTCGATACCATTTTTGTAGTACGATTTGTCCTTTGCTTCAAAATAGGCTTCAGTTTCGGCGATCACCTCTTCATTCGATGAAAATTTCTTCCCAGCAAACATTCTTTTGAGATATGAGAGCAGGAAGTAGTCGCTGGGGGCCAGATCTGGAGAATACGGTGGATGCGGAACTAATTCGAAGCCTAATTCATGGATTTTCGCCTTCGTTTTAACTGACTAGTTTTTGGTTAAAAGTGAGCTCGCGCGGCACCCACTTTGCACAGAGCTTTCTCATACCCATGATATTATACCCATGATATGATGTACACGTTCAGTTGATATCTTTAGACTACCTGCTATTTCATTCAATTTCAATTTACGGTAATTCGAAATCATTTTGTGGATTTTTTTATGTTTTCGTCCGTAATAACCTCTTTTGGGCGTCCACTGCGTTCACCGTCTTCGGTGCTCATTTCACCACGTCCAAACTTAGCATACTAATCCTTGATGGTTTATTTTCCTGGGGCAGTATCCAGAAACTCGTCATCAAGCCAATTTTTTGCTTCAACTGTATTTTTTCCCTTCAAAAAGCAATATTTTATCAACACGCGAAATTCCTTTTTATCCATTTTTTTCACAATAACAAAAGTTGCTTCACTCAAAATGCTATAATTCACAAACTAATGATGCGACAGCTGTCTTTTAAAAGTTAAGGCTAACTTAAAATCATATCGATTTAAGTCTAGTGTGTCAGGCCGGGGACTTCTCAACTGACCTGTTATTTTCACATTATTTAAAATCGTTTGCAATCTGTAGTTGAACACGATGGCGTATGAGTGTTTTCAGTAATAATAAATGTTTTTTTTTGCAATATTTTTAATAAAATTATTTGTTTTTTTTCAAATTTTATTTTAATGTAGTTCAGTAATAAAAATTTTTTATTACAGAAAGGATCTAAAAATTGTGTCCCATACATTACCCTCATAGTGGTACATCAAGGCGTATGAGTATTATAAACTAAGAATTAGTCACTACGGCAATTATTGTGAGAGCTTTATATTTGACTTGTCAAAGCCCTTTTGTTTTATAAACTTAATGAAAATAATTTAATAAATGGCCATAAATGTAAATCTATTACATAAATATAATTAAAATTCTATTAACATTTAATTATTTTTAAACATTTCCTTTTTTTGTGGTTCTTATAATTTCAATTACTGCCTTTATTCTGTGTATAATACAATAGAAAAATAATAAAACCACATTTTAATCTATTTTAAATTTTATAAAAAAAAATATAAAAATATTTATATATACACTAGTACAAAGTTTTTTTTGCTCGTTTTTAAGTTTAAAGCTTAATACTATATTTTTACAATTCATTTTTTTTTTTTTTTTGTTGCTGAATGCAAAACGTGCAGTGAATTAAAAATTGAATCTTGAAACCATTTCTTTTTGGATGTGTGTTTGTTATTTCCGCTTTTACTCTATATCTTTTTGTTTGGTTTATTATATTTAATGTGTACATTATTTGAATGAAATTCATAGAATTCTTTTATTCTAACAATAATACTAAAATGAATGAAAGCATTTGGCATTAGCATTTCGTTTTTTTTTTTTTTTTTTTTTTATTTTGCGTATGAAGGGCAGAAACATTTTATATAATTTTTATTACTACATTGTACCAACTAAAATATGTAGTAATGGAAATCATAATTCACTCTACAAATGGCAGTTTTAACTATGGTTAACTAATTTATTTAATTATGACAACCGAAATTGTAATCGACCCTTGGTGTAGAAAGACTGCAGAAGACTACATCTGCTGAATTTCTCTCTTTAGAAACTGTGTTTCAAAATTTTTCTCTTCTCGAGTAGTATAACGCTCTAGAAAAGGTCATAGATCTCATGTTAAAAATCTACTGCTATCATAATAGGTCAGAAAATTGTTACCCTTCATGGTAGGGTAAGGAGCTATCTAAACTATGTAAGGAGTCACAAAGGTCTTTCAATGCGAGCAATACCGCGATAAACTGAAGGCTTATAAGAAAGTCATCTTAGCTACTAAAAAAAACTCAAACTGCCAAAACTGCCACTGCCAAACTGACCAAAGTTTTTCCCAAGTGGCACTCCAATAATTTTCTCTATTCTTCTTCTTCTCGGGACAATTTGGATAATGACAAGGAAATAACTACTCCGGAGAAACTTTCCTAAGAATTTGCAACATACAAATTATTACAATAATGCTTTAGAGTGGTCAAAGCATTCTCTGGCAGAAATTCAAAAAATGACATTGGTAACAACTTTAGCAGGCCTAGGTAACAACTATTACTTCAGTGTCATTTGTTTTACTTCAACTACGCAAATATGTTGTCCCGTTTGGTAACGCTATCTGAAAAAGTTGAAAAATTTTGCAAAAATTAGAAAAAATACATATTTAAAAAAAAAACCGGTTAACCGACACTAAAACCCTGGATTTCGATTTATTCGAATTTAGGTGAAAAATCTGAGACTGGTTGGTTTTGAATACTCTATGCACACGTCAGCAAAAAAAAAAATTAAGAATATAAATTCGAGGCATTATTTAATGAAGTTGTTGTCAAACTCAAGAAAAACTTGCAAAATCATTCGGAGCAAAAACTGAAGCCGGAAGGCATGCTCGAAATGCTGCTTTTTTTAGCATCGAATCATTACTGGCGTTGTAAAATGGATCCATTACGACAAACCAAGAGCAGCTGAAATCGAGACAGACGATCACAGGGGACCTGTATCGAACAAAATTGATTTGTTTGAAGCGAGCATTAACCGAAAAACGACCGAAATATGTGACCAGATATGAAGCCGAAATATTCTATCGTGACAACGCTTGGCCACATGTTGTAAGACCGGTTAAAAGCTACCCCGCAGGAAAAAAGGGTCAGTTGGGAATTGGGACAAGCCCATGTTAAAGTGACGGTTCCTTTTCAAGTAAGAAAATCGTTCTCGTGACCGGTCCCTATCAAAATGAAATAGTCACGTGACGTGTCCTGGGATAGGTCCTTTTTCCGCAAGGTATTTAGAAAATAGTGGTTGGAAAGATTTGCCTTACCCGCCTTAAAGTCCTGACATGGCTCCGTGCGACTACCATTTGTTTCGATCGATGTAGAACGCTCTCATTGGAGTACGCTTCACTTCAGAACAGAGTTTTCAAAATTGGGTGAATTTGTTCTTATCCTCAAAAATGAGCAGTTCTTTCGACGCGGAATCCATAGAAAAATGGGAAATGCCTTAGCTAACGATGGCAAACACTTTAAATAAATTTATATTGTACCAATATTTCATTATAAACGCCCAAAATTTGTCAAAAATCCCGCTAGGTTAAGGCCAGATTTAATTTGTCTATAATTTTACGATCCTCTTTAAAATATCCAATTTTTTTTCTAATGGGTGTCCAAATAGAAAGTTTCCCAATGTAAGTTTTTAAGCTATTCTAGGTAAAACTTACAATCCTTCGCAGAACCCAAAATATAGTTTATAACGACTTAAAGTATAAATTTCAAGCAATTGAGGGCGTAAGTAGAGCATTTAAAGGGTACAAAATATCGTTTATGATCGACCATAATTTTCATAATAAATTTTATTTATTTCCCTCTTAGCACAAAAATATTGTTGGCGCGTGTCATAGTAAGATTTTCATCAACAAAAAAGATGAATAAAACTAAAACAAATTTATTTCACCAACTACTCCCACTATAAATACTACAATTCGTATTCTGCAACATGAAATTAAATCCATTAGCTCACAAATGTTCTTACTGTTAAGTTTAAAGGATATTCTCTTATTCATTGCTTTTAGTTTTGGTTATCTCTTGTATTTGCTGTTATTGCTGCTTCTTTTTCCGTACATTAAGTTATTTAATAGGAATGGTTTTTGTGGATTTCCACAATGAACTTTCTTAAAAATATATACATGTATATAAAGTTGTATTTAAATTAATCTTTTTAGGAAATGGCGTTTAAAGTTATAAAAAAAGGATTATTATTAATTGTTTAAAATTCATCTTTAAATATATTTGTCAAAATATATTTTATACTTATTTTATAGTATTTGTGATTTATTGGTACGTTGCGCTCATATGTTTTAATATTGTTCAATTCACTCAGTCCATCGTTTAGTCGTGTGTAATATGTTATTTCGTTGTTATTTTATATTGACTTTATACTGCATTCTGCTTCATTTATCAATATGTCAGCCACAACGATTAATATGAAGTTCATTTTCTTTATGGTAGATTTTTTCGTTTAAAATACTAAAGAATGTTCCTGAAATAGTTATACACTTTAAATCAGTGAAGCTCCCTCTAATGTGCCGGGAGGTGATCTCATTGCACCAGATAAATTTTTTCATTAATTCGGGATTACTGATTTGTCAGTTGTTCAAAAAAAAAATGAAAAAAAATTTGCCAGACTAAAATATATTTCATAAAAGAATTGAAGATCGACTAGAAATTAAAATTTCATATTTTAAGAGTAGATGTTACTTTAAAGTTATGGCAGTATAAAATGGGTTAAGTCAGGGATGGAAAACATGGTACAATTGTACTTTTTTTGGTACATTTTTACCTTGGTTGGTACCGTGGTACTATCGCGGCTCATTTAGTACAATTTGAAATTTTTTCAAATTTTCAATTTATAACTTGATAAAACCACATAACAAAAAGTCGACTTTTTTTAAAAAATCAGTTTTAAGTTGAACTGGCTCTAAAGGTACCAAATGTTTCCATACACATTGTACTAAAATATTCGGAAATGGCAACATTGAACAGCGGATTTTAAATTACCTCTCAAAACACAAAAAAAAATAAGAAAAAAGAGTGTATTATTCTTAAAAAGCTATTAAATGCCTTTAAATTTCTTAATAGCAAATCCTGAAAAGGTTAACCATAAAAAAAGGTGTGACATACAAATTAGAGTAAAATTTTACAAAGTTTTGTGGGAATTATACGACTACATAAAATTAACGATAAATTTTGTTTCCCCCGGTCAATTTAAATTTTTTAAGTCTTTTTAGTACCTAAGCAAATCTGACTCATTACGATAAAATTCTTTAAAAAAAAAGCGGAAAAAATTTTGGTACCGTGAGGATCCAAAAAGTACAATTTGTTTGTCTGATTGGTACAATAACAGAAAACATATTTTCCATCCCTGGGTTAAGTAGACTAATTAATAATAATACTATTAAAATGAAATTTAATTTTTTTAATCTATAAGGAATAGCCAGATATTGGGCTGCTCAAAATAACACACGTGAATTAAATCGTTAGTCTTGGAATTAAGAAAAAATCAAAAATGACAACTTTAAAATTTATTAAACACTTAGTTTATTTGTACAAAATATATTTCAAATTAAAATACACTCTAATGAAAATTTCCGTGACTTTTCTCATGGAGTACCACCTGATAATAGACTACTGTCAACTGAGCAAGTTCCGTCATTTACTTTACGTTTAACAGCAGGATTTTTCGAAGTCCATAAAATAGACATTTGTTTGATCAATAATTTCATCGTTGGAGCGAAATAGTCACTGGGGGCTAAATCCGGAGAATAAGGCGAATGAGGGCGATTCGTAGTCAACTTCATGGATTTTTGCAATGGAAACTAAGCTGTCACACGATTACGTGGGTGGTCGATTGTGAGTAAACTCGGCAGCCATCTTGCGGAAAGCATTCTCATACCCAAGTGATCGTTTAAAATTTAAACCACTGAGCCATGTGAGATGCCTATGTATTCCACAATCTATCGCACATTCAATCTCCGATCGGCCAACACCATATCGTGAATTTTTTCAATTGTAATGGGTGTAGAGATCTCAACTGGGCGTCCAGAACGTTCGCCATCTTCCGTGCTTGTAAGTGCACAAGAAAATTTGTAAACCACTTTTTTTAATATTGAAGTCGATGGTGCAGAGTCCCCATAAAATTGATTAAGCTTTTCCTTGGTTTGATTGACGGTTTTTTTCGCAAAAAATAATGTTAAATGAGCACTTAAAATTCACTTTTTTCCATTTTTTAAAAAAGCCAAAACTTGGCAGAAGTCTATTTAAAGGTGGTACTTGATGGGAGCAGTGTTGCATTTCATATAACTACGGGGGAAGTTTGAAAAGTCACGGACATATTGATCCGCTCTCGTAATACAAACAAAATTTCGCGAAAGAAAAATTCTCGATTCTTTTTTCTTTGTATTTCTACTAATTTTTTTATAAACAAAATTACAATTTATGAAAAAGTATTTTAAGGTAAGACTTTTTATACTTGAATTTTGGCTACACAAGTACCCGTATCATTTATTTTCATACAGCAGCATACACAAACGTATTAGTTTATATTTTCATCATACAACGTCCTTCATGGTCCATATAATCATTTTTCTCTGCTTATTACATTCTTACTTAACTAATTTTTATTTTGGTTGAATTTTGTATTCAATCTTCTCGTACGTGTTATATGTATTTTGGCAATTTACTTACATTAGAGTTATTTTCCTTTATCAAAAAACTACAATGGCGAAAAAACAAAAAAAAAAAAGCAAAGAAACAAGTCAATCTGCAGTTGCAATTCATTTTTCATAATTTAATTTGATTTCATTCGTTTATTTTTAGTTAGTAATATTAGCACTACTACTACCATGACATCCCAGAAACATTTTTTTAGAACTGCTTCTCCAGCAAGGATATGACATCAGACTTATGTGTATTTTTCCTTGTAATATTTGTTATTTATTCGATTTTTTAATACAAATAAATTTTTCTTTAAATTTTTAATTTATTTAAAAACGTTGGCTGGCTAAAATTCTTCAATGTATCCAGATTTTATCAAAATTATATATTTAATTTGTTCTCTAAATTCAAATCTCCGTGAATAACCAAGATTTTAAAAAAAAAATTAAATTCAATTGAAGTTAATATAAAATATTATTTAGCTGTAATCTTCTGGTGAAAAAAATATTGCAAAATATTTTATTTACCAAACGCTATTATAAAATTGTACTAAAGTATACATATTTTTATAGAAAATTTACTGAGGGACCGATTTTGCTCATTTTAAGCACAAAATAGAAAGGAACTCGGATCGAATGAAATGGGAACACTATACATGGGAAACGAAATGGAATGTAAAGGGGATCGAGTGGATTTGAAACGCTAGACAATAGTTACGAAGGGGAAAGATATGCAATTGAAACACTAAACACAGGCAACAAAATGGATTGGAACATACCAGGCTGTTAGTAATATTAACAATATTTTTTTATTTTAGCGATTTTCCATTTAACATTTCGAATCCTTTTCGGCATGTCCAAATACTTATGGTATTGGTTAGATAACTGAAGACATTTTTTTTTTGTAATTTCCAGTAAAAACTTAAATATGGGGTTAATAGGCAAAAGCCCCCCTTTAATGAACTAACCCAATCCGCTGCACAGTGGGTTAAGTGACCCCTTAAATGGAGATTCAAGGAAGGGTCTAATTGATTAGCTAGTATTTTACTTTTTGTGAATAACTATACATAATTTAAAAAAAAAAGATATATTTTGTATACTTACTATGGAAACTTTTTTTATTTATTGAATTTTTCAATAATTAAAAAAGAATTAAATTGTAGAAAAAGAAGGAAATTGTAGATCTGTCTGAAACCAACCAAATGGTCAACATCACAACCTCAGATTTTGATGAACTTTGCCATGCATGCTGTGCATTACCAATAAGTAACAGTGCCCAATTTTTGGATCTTTAACCCTATTTGTCCCTGATTTGTGTCTTCATGAATTTTACAACACCTTTTCAAAAAATATAGAGTTGTTCCACACAGTTACCAATAGCTCAAAAAGTCTTATAAATACGGAGCTGAAAATGTTTTATTTCGAATGTAGTTAAGCACTAAATCGCCAAAAATTTAAATTTTGAAAAAGAAAATAATGTAATATTTTTTTTTTCAATATTTATTTCAAAATTTAAAAATGATTAACAAAAATATGAATTAGTAATTAATTCATTTAAAATATTATTGCATATATGAAAAATAACTTATTATAACAATCAAATTCAGTATTTAATTGATCATTTTGGCTATATAAAGGGTTTTGCAATAGGTACTTGAAAACTTTGAATGTAATTTGTGAACGCACTACTTCACTGATCATCTAACTGTTACATTTCTTTTTTTGTCAGTAAACTCAACATTTTCATCATGGTAAAGTACACGAACGAATAACATATGCAAATTATAAAAATGCACTACCGAAATTCGGAGTCGGTGACTACAACTTTAAGAGCAAAATCATCTTCAGTGACGAAGCACATTTTCGGCTCAATGGGTTCGTCAATAAGCAAAATATGCGTTATTAGTTTGGTGAAAATCCACATGTGCTTTATGAATCACCACTTTATCCACAAATAATAACTGTTTGGTGTGGTTTGCATGCCGGCTGCGTCATTGGGCCCAATTTTTCGTCGACAATAACGATTGTTATCGCGCCATGATTACCGATTATTTTTGGCCCGAATTGGAAAGCATGGACTTAGACGACATGTAGTTTCAACAGGATAGTTTTAATTGTATTTCAAGTCGAAAATAAAGTTTTATTTAAAAAAAAGTTGTCAAGTCCTTATTGGAAAACCCTTTTTAATAACTTTATATATTGTACATATCGTTTTAAACTGAATCAATTTTTGACGTTCTTCTTGGTATGCGTTTTTAAATTGAATTTCTATGTTAGGTATTCGAAAAAATTTAATTGTAAATATATATATGCATATTTAGTTTTTACTATTTTAGAAAATTTATTTAAAATTAAAAAAAAATAATTGCAAATGGTGAAAAATCGTTAAAATTTTGACTTTTAAAATTGTTATTATGTTTCAAATCAACCTACAAACTCTGAAAAATTTTAAATACTCTAAAAATATGTCTGGGGACAGATTTGGGGATTTTTGCTGGGGTTTTTTAGGGATTTCAACTTTGAAAATGGTGATATAAGGTAAATCTTAAATGGCAAAGTTGCCCTTCGCCTACAAGCTTTAATTGCTCAATGTATACTACTTACCAACAAACAACAAAAAATTGCAATATAGCAATAACAATCAAACAATGTAAATACAACATAATTATTTTTGTAAATCCCGCTTAAATACCTGCATTTGAAGGTTCTATAATAAAGGTTCTCTAAAAAAGGTTCCATAATAAAGGCTTCAAAATATGAAAACTTTTAATTTTTACAACTGATTTCAAAATAGAAAAATTTCTTGAATTTTCAATTAATCTCCATTTTCGGCGATTTTAACCCAAATTTGCTATGAAAATTTCTACTTCGACTCAAAGGTTCTTTAAGCCGGGATTTCTTCATTTTTTTACGTTGAAGGGCAAAAAAGCCTCCTACTTAGCGTCCTGCAAGGCGGATCAATAAGTTCGTGACTTTTTAAATGAACCACAGTTTTTTTTGCAAAAAAAAAATAAAAATATTTTTCAACATAGCTCAATACACTTAGTCCAACGTTTCTCCAATTTTTGTATCCATTTCCAAAAATAGGATTTTTCGTGGTCCATCAAAAAGGCATTTGTATGATCAATAATTTCATCGTTGAAGCTAAATCTTTTTCCACCGAGCCATTTCTTTAGGTTTGGAAATAGAAAATAGTCACTGGGGGCTAAATCCGGAGAATAACGCGAATGAGGGGGCAATTCGTAGTCTACTTCATGGATTTTTGCCATGAAAACTAAGCTGTCACACGATTCGGTTGGTGGTCGATTGTGAGCAAATGCCGCACCCATTTTACAGAAAGCTTTTTCACACCCAAGTGATCATTCAAAATTGAAACCACTGAGCCATGTGAGATGCCTATGGCCTCCACAATTTCTCGCACTTTCAATCTTCGATCGGCCAACATCATATCGTAAATTTTTTCGACATTTTCGGGTGTATTGTCATTTGTACTTGTGCGACCACAATGAAAGTCAGTAAACCACTTTTTTATCATTGAAATCGATGGTGCAGAGTTCCCATAGTTTTTATCAAGCTTTTCGTTGGTTTGATTGACGGTTTTTTTTTTGCAAAAAATATTGTTTAATGAGCACTCGAAATTCACTTTTTTCCATGTTTAAAAAAAGCCACGAGGTTGTATGTTTTGATCAGCTGTTAAACGCAAAGTAAATGACGGAACTTGCTCAAAATTTTACAGTAGTCTATTAAAAGGTGGTACTTGATGGGAGCAGTGTTGCATTTCATATAACTACGAGGAAAGTTCGAAAAGTAACGGACTTATTGATCCGCCCTCGTACCTTGGATTACAAATCTGAAGTACGAATACAAATTATTTGTGGGATAATTCACTAAATATATACTTATTTGGGATTTTTGGTTGACAAAAAATGTTGTCTTATTTGGGTATGAAAGTGCGAAATTGCGAAATTGCCTCTTTAATGACCAGCATTAACCCTGAAACTTAACATCCACTACAAAAAGTTTAAAAAATTATTTATATATAAAAAAATTCCTAAGAAAAATAATTAAATTTTTTCCCAAATATATTCCAATTCTTAAAACTCCCAGTAACGAAGTAGCGGGCTTTTAAGCAAGTAATCGAATATTTAAACTAAATTCATATGTAGAATAAATAAACTTCCTTATGGCCAAAAAAAGAACTGAAAATTTATTAAAACCACGTATTTACCATTTTTACTCTTTCCAAATAAATTGGTTAACCCTTTTCATATACAAAATTGCATTTAATTTATAAACCCAAACTCTTGAATAAATTTTTAATATATTTAACAATTTTGGTTTAAAATATGTTTCCACAAAAAAAAAACAAAATTGTATAAAGTTTTATTTTTCATAATGAAATTAACATTTTTACTGGAAAAACAATAAAAACCGAACGCACAAAAAAACTTTAAAATTCATTTATAAATACTTTTTGTCAAACTTTAAGGAACAAATTAACCTTTTCCGCTAAAGCAACAACAACAACAAAAACAGCAAAAGTAATAATTGACTTTATTTTTGTAAAATTTGGTTTCAATGCGTCAACCATTAACAACAAATGTCGAAGTCAGTCATAAGTTTTACAATGAGGGACTTGTGTTTTATATTATGGACATTTAAAAACAGGTTTTAAAAGAATGAATTCATGAAATAATATAATATCTTACAAATTCAAAAACAAATTATATCTTAATACCCTAAACGAGCACTAGCAACAAAGGCTTTTGGCTCGTTGTAGCGAAAACAGACCAAAGCTAGCACGCTACCAACTAGCCTACCGGGGCGCTACATTAAGTTCTTTTTTAATTAAATCAAGTGACATTTTATAAAAAAAATATGTATTAAATATTAAAATAAATTTCTTCTGAACAATTTAACAATATTGGAAAAAATTTGGTAAACTACTAATTGTGTGTAAATATGACAGATTATTTAAATTTATAGTTTTGTAATAGTTGAAATAAACAAATGATAAATAAATTATTCTCCCTCTAATATAAGTTTCATGATTTAATACGTACAGTATTACGTATTACAGTATTATTTTCGTTACGTTTTTGTTTAAGAAATCTCGCCAAAATATTTATTTAAGGAAAATATAATTTCAACAATTTTGAATGCTTCTTTAAAGACATCTTAATGTTTTTAAAAACTTATTTTTTTGGCAAAAATAACATCATGGTTTTAGAAATTTTCATATAATTCTTTTGTTTCTCCACTAAAATCTTAATATAAAAATTTATTATTTTTTTCAATATAGATCTTAAAATAGTGCAAAAATCATTTAAAATAATACCAAACTTACGAAAATAAAAAAAAAATACTTTTTTAATGGCAATTTTTTATATAAATACTTAAGTCTCATTATTAATGTTTTAGACTACAAATTGCGTATTTTTTTCTACTGCCCTTTATTTGCAATACGAATAAATTGACAAATGAAAGTATTTTTTTATGTTTAGTATAATGTGAAAAATCATTAGAGAAAGTTCATTTTATTATAATGGAAAATAAGTTTTTGGCTGTCATAATTAGCCGAATAAATAATTTAAAATTGGACCTTCCGAATGCGCTTTAAAAATGGTTGTTTCGTTGAACATGTGCTGAAATATGTTTTTTAATACTAAGAGCCAATTTATACGATGCAATTAATTGCATGCAATTTTTTTAATTCCCTTTTCAAAGTTGTTCCAAAGTTATGTCTATTTGTACGGTGACTTGTATTGCACGAAAACTAAATGTGAATGAAGCAACAAAAGAAGAAAGAGAAATAACAAAAACATGGAAGAAAAACGACAACCGTTGCTCTTTTGTTACCCCGTTCGCCAACAAACAAAAATTGCAAGCAATAATTGCATGCAAAAAAGTCACCGTCTAAATTGGCTCTAAATGGCAAATAATAAGCTATTAAATAAAAATTATCAAAAAAAAATCATTTTGTATGAATTTATGTGTTTCTTATTTTGAATAAAATTTCAAATTTTGATTAATTTTATGTTTATGGATTGTAATATGATATAAATAGAATACCACATTCCAAAAAATTTATTTAAAAATTTAAAATATGCATGTCCAGAACTGGGTCAAAACCAGCGACTTTCCGTTTGTCAGCCAATTGCTTTCCCCTCGGCCAAAATCCATTTAAATTTTTATATAAAAATTTCATTCTTGAATATTTTACAGATATCAAACTTGAATATTTTGTTTGAAATATTAATAACTTTAATCATTAAAATAAAAAATTTCAAAAAATTAAAAAAAAACTGTATGACTTTTCTTTGATTTGAACTCAGAACCCCAGGTAGTGTCTCTAGCCACTGCACCACAGACACTTACGTTTAGCTGTTGTCTAATTGTGAATACAAATATGTTTTCAAATAAAAGCAAACATAAGAATAACTTATTTTAAGATTTTATTAAGTATAATAAATAAAATATTGGTTGCTAATCTTAAAACAGAACCTTTTAGGCTTAAAAGTTCTAAACTCTATTTAAATATGTTTAATTTTAATCAATAAAAATTTCCTTAAAAAATATTTAAATAAAAATATAAAGTTAAAAGTAAATTTATAATTTATTATAAAACTCTTTTTATTATAAGTAATTAAAATTTTGAATTCTATCTCAACATAATTAAAATAATAGAACATTTTGATTAAAAAAAATTGACATTATTTTAAAATTAATAGGAAAACTTAGTATTTTATATAGAGTAATAATTTTAATTAAAACAGAAAATAAAATTTTTGCGATTTCCGATAGAATTCCAATCTATTTTTTATTTGCAGTGTCATTTTAAATGCATATCTTATATTTTTAATATATATATTTTATGTAAATTTAACACCGTTATAATTGACCCAAGTTTTAAAATTATTTATTTATTTATAGTTTTTTCCCTTTTACAGCAGCACCATGTGGTATGAAATCGAGCTATAACAGGGATTGGTGTATTTTATATTATTTATTTTTTTCACATTATTGGCCTATCTATTCATTTATAAAATTGTGTTTAACTATATTTTGTTATAACTTTTTTTTTTAAATCCAAAATCGTATTAATAAATCACAATACTTTTAAGGTTCTGTTACAAAGTAGCAAATGAAAATATATACACAATTGCTACCCATGGCCTCTTGAGCTTTTTTGTGTTGAAGTGTTGAGAAACGCTTTTTGCTTTATTTTAAATAAATTAAGTCAATAAAATATGGTAAAAAAGTTTACCCTTTTTTATCTTGGCTATTAAACTAACGGCATAACAGCTAACTAACACAATATCAAAAAGAAAGTTATGAAAACATAAAATATTTATGAATTTCCTGTAAAAGCAAATGAAATGAAATGAAACAGATATCTGTAAGTGTCGGCCCATAATAAGAGTTCTGACAAAAAAACAGGCCCAAAATAATAGAGCACAGATAACAAAGAGACTTTATGCCTCTCACAAGCCTCTTATTTTACTGCAAAATTATAGCACTTTTTTTAGTGCTGCCGTTACTAAGCAAACAACTTTTTTGAGAAAAAACCAAAAAAAAATTTATCTAAATACACACACGCCTCAGCTTTAATTTGTATCTTTAAAATATTAATTATTTTTAGGCTTTCTTTTTCTTGCTTATTTTCAAAGTAACTCAAAACGACTTAACTACCCTACCTATGGGGTAAATTCGCCGAGTTGATTTTACACATTTCTCATATTCTAAATATAACTTTTCGGTGGAAAACATATTTATTAAATAATTATAAACATGGATACCATTAACTTGGATTTCAAAGAAAATTTTTTAAAAAAACTTATTTTTTATAATTAGTTTATAGAAAATTAAGACTGTCTTATTTAAAATACACGAGAATAACCGTGATTATAAGGAAAGCTATCAACATTGGCTAGTGTTATTCCCATACGAATTTGACATAAGTAAATGTTGGCTTATGTCAAATTTATACGGAAATGACATAAGTCAACTTTGAAAGTGTGCCGCATAAACACAGCTAATATAGATAGCAGCAAAAGTTCAATAAAATTTACTTTGGTGAAAGTGGCAAAAACATATGTTTTAAGTTTCAAGGCGCCAAGTAGTCTAGTATTTTTTTGAAATCATTAAAAAATTATCTCAGCAAATTTGTAAAGATGATAAAAATTGGACACATGGAAAAAATTGGAGAAAATCAATTAAAGTTTACATTGCTTCACCACAAACCTAGCTTAGCTCCGTAGGATTATTTACTATTTCCAAACTTGAAAAAATGGCTTGATGGTCAAAAATTTGAGGTTGATGGCTATTTAAAGCAACTACACAATTCTTACTATACACACTTACACTCAGAATATAATTGTATTTTACAGTTTGTAGTTTAATAAAAAAAAAAGTTTTTAGTTTAAGTAAAAATAAAGGAGCATACAATTATTTTTCAAACAAATATTTATTTTTTTTTTTTGAAATTATATTACAAATTACCCAGAGTACAGTTATTACAAATACAAATTTTGTTTGCTCTCTGTTTGCAAAAAATTTTCAAAAATTCCAAATTTTTTTTATTTAAATTGTTTGTTTATATTCAAAATTATTTCAATTCGAATTATTCCAACTCATAAACACAAATACACACATAAACTATTCCCAAAAGCATGTGCTTATAGAGTGTGTGAGTCTACACTTTGCATATAAAAAAGAACAAACAAAAATACTAAAAACCTTATCAATTACAAATAAATGAGCAATCATTTATTTTTACGGTAAAATTTTAACATTGTTTTTTAAATGATTATTTATTTGCATTTTACTGATGTGCCAGTTTCTTAAACACAATTTAAAAATAAATAACAGAAACTATTTGTTTTAAAGGCAAAATAAGTAGACTGATTTTCAAAAGAAATATCAATTCTTTTGATATTTATTAAACTAAATCAAATCAAAAGCCTAAAGAAATCAAAATTTCAGCAGATTTAGTTTCAGCATTTGAGGTTCCAGTTTACCAACTTTTAATACATTGATTTAAGCAAGAGCTATGTACTTTCAGCTAATAATTTGTACGACACCAAGCCATTTTCTGAGATTCGAGTTGAGAAACTCCTAATACGCTAATTTTAGCAAGGACTATAAAACTTTCAGGATGTACAGGATTAAAAGCATGGCTAATGATTGGTTCGATGCATTTAAATCTGAACATCCTGAAAGTTTCATAGTTGTTGCCAAAATTATCATATAAGAAGTTTCTCAACTGGAGCATCTGCAGCTTCTCAACTCGAATCTCAGAACTTGACTCGGTGGCTTCTTGGCCTAGTGGCTTTATGGCTGGCTCTTGGTTTTGAATTCTCTTCCTATTGTTACATAGTCTTTGGTTTTATATTTAACTTTTCAATTACATTTGTAATTGAAAAGTTAACTCCCTACTGATTCAACCATCTGACAGCTATTGTAACAGCTCAATGATGACAACATGCAAAAGCTTTAAAATTCTGGCGACCTATCGGAAATCTAGCTACATAAGTGGACCCTAAATTGTAGTGCCGTGCAATAATTTTTTTTAAATTATGGGTAAATTAATGTATAGTCATAGGGGCTCATGGATTACTTTACACCTTACTTCATTGATGAATTGTACAGGCGATGAGCCTCAAAGTAATGTATATACCCATTACTTTAGAGGTAATAATGTAAGAGGTTACTTAAAAAAGAGGAATTTTTATTAAAAAAATTATTACAAATATTTTATTAAAATTATTTGTAATTATAAATAATGTGGTCAAGATGGGAATTGAACCAGGGAACTCTGGTTGCCAGCCAAGAACTCTACCCAATGAGCTATGGACGCATATAGTATTTGATTGCTTTAAACTTAAATTAATTGTTGCGCTTTCTTTTTTCGCTAGTTTTGTCAAAACAAACATACATTCCCTTTTTGCTTACAAAAAAACACAAAGTAATGTATCTAAAAATAGATTTTTAAAAATATTTCAATTATTACTTTACATTTATAAATCATATATTACGTAATCAATAATGAGAAACTTATTTATTTATACTTGCAAATAATGAAAAAGGAAACGAGCTATCATTACAAGGTAACGCATGAGAATATCGCACCCATTACCAAAGTTTTGCTGGGGAACCACTGTGAAGCGTCAAATAAATGTTTGAGAAGCAATTCGCAATACGGAAATTTGGCCTTTTTTGAGTAAAACAAATCAATAGTAATTGCCATGTTTGGTATTCAAGTTATATACTTCTATATTCCTTACCATCAATTTCAATTTTATTTTTTGCTCGATATTTAAAAATCATCGCAAATGTTATAATTGCACTGCAAATTGATAAATATTTTATTTATTGTATTTTTGTTTTTATATTCTTTTATTTATATTTCTTTGCAAACCCTTTAATAAAAATGGCAAATGTTTGTATGTAAGGTAATGAATATTTTTGTATACCAATATTATTTTAAAAGTTTTAACTTTTTTCATCAATTTTTATTGAATAAATGTAAATATTTTTACATAAATTCATATATATATTTTTTGTTCCATTTATTTTTTTATTCCATTAAATGCAAAGTTATAACATTTTTACATATAAATTATTTTAAATAACGGTTATCATAAGTTGATAACCCCTTAATAACTTTTTTTTAATCTTAAGTTGAGCATAGCAAATTTCAGTCATATTGAATTCATTTTGTCATCTTTCTCTCAAGTTGTAAAAAATTATCAGTACGAGTTATCAACTTATGACCATCAATATGTATATTGTTATTTTATTTAGTATGCTGTCAATTGTCGAAACAAGAAAAATCATACAAAACCAGATATTAAGGACAACAAATTCACAACAGAAAAATCGATATTGTTCATTTATTTTTATTTCTCACTGAAAGCATTCAAAGAAAAAGCAATCATATTCGAACAGTATCATATATTTTTGGGGTTTATGATTGTTTCAAGCATAGTAGTAAGTGTAATATAGTTATCATATTATAATAATAATAATAAAATCTTGAGATAAGATTAAAGGCATTCCAAAAAACTTTGACTTGACGATTTTTCCCAAAAAAAAAATGTCGATTTCGTGTTAGTCTGAGTAGATGGGGCAACCTTTCTTCTATTAGGCGCATATCCGAAAGGTAGGCTTTTAGAAAAATATAAATAATATATGTGTTCTTAACCCTGCTGTTAGGTCAGGACCATTTTGGTCCATTTATGTTTATTTTCTTTTTTTACTTTTTAACGGTAAAACATATTGACTTGAAACGTCAGCTCACGTAGGTTCTTTAAATCAATGTTTTAATCAAAATAATTAAGTGTCTAAAAATAGACAGTTACAAATTTTATGTTAAGAACCGTTTTGGTCCATTATATATTTTTATTCAATTATTATGTAAAATGTTCAGTTTATAAATAAATTTACTGCAGATAACACATTTACTATAGCATTTAGTTTTGCAGTAACCACAAATTCTTCGTCTTCTAGCAGGTTAAAATGCTCTTACCTCAGCCAATAACTCTATTGAGAATTATTGTTTGGGTATGTTGGCGTCGGAGAAATTCTGGTCTCTTACGATTTGCATCATTAGGTGCCCAAGAATCGTCGATTTCACAAAACAAAATAAATGCGTTCAGTGGGGATAAATCTAATTATTTTGTAAATACAACATGAGGCCATTCATTTGGTCGACAGTATCTACGCCTCCTTTTGTTGAATTATAATAAGACACAATCTTAGGCTTTTGTTCGGTCCATTGACATCAATTTCTGCCGTTTTTTGTATCGTACAAATAAAAGGAGTACTTTTGAAAACTAATGCTGCGACTTCATTGAAAGCAAACCATGAAGTATATAAAGGAACTTTTTTGAATATAAACAACCACGGTGGAGTAAATGTTTTATTTTTTCGAACTGCTCCCACATATGTCAATATCCGTTCCAAAAGTCTTTTTTGCCAAATCAAGCGATGGAGAGAAATTATCAGTCATGGTGTTTTGACCCTTTAAACCTTCAGTAAAGTCCGAAAAGACCCGCTCTCCTTAGTTTTTCTTAAGCTGTTCATTTCTTTGTTTTTCGAGATATAGTTGTATCCTCCACACATAACATGTTTTAGAATCAGTAGACAACAAAAATTTAAAACCATATTTGGCAGGATTTAAGAGCATCGTCCTCTGAAATACAACAGTTGTTAATCAATAGTCACATTGTAGTGGCAGTTTCAACTCATTGTAAAAATGCCTTCAGAACGGTTCAACAAATCACGAATTTATCGCTGCTTCGCATTTGACTTCGGCTGATAACATCATTGAAACGGAGCGCTCTTGTTATCATATGACTACCAAATCGTACATCAAACAAACCATACACGTCTCCGTTTTTTCCGCTGCCATAGGTTAGGTTAGGTAGATGTGGTAGCCTGCGAATCAGACCCACTTAGACTATAAATTATATCACTAGCTTCCCCCGTCGAACCATCCCGATTGCCTCAAAAAGCCCCTAAGTCAGCCGATATCGATATCAGCCAAATCACCCAGGTCCTCAAAGAAACATGAGCCCAAATGCAGTCCCCTCCTGCGAGCCAGGGCAGGACAAGTGCATAGAAGGTGCTCCATAGACTCCTCCTCCTCTTCGTCACCACAGATTCTGCAAAAGTCACTAGCCGCAACCCTCAACCTAACTGCGTGCCTTCCAATCAGACAGTGTCCCGTCATGACGGACACAAGTAGGGATTTATCGGTCCTTGACAGTGACAGCAACGTGTGCGTGCGCTTCCTATCCAGACGGGGCCACATCTATCTGGAACGAATACAACCACGGACAGAGGCCCACCTATCTCTTGCCAACCTATAAGCACTCTCCCGCAGCCGAAACTTCGTGTGGAATGTGTAAGGTAGTCCCCAGTCTTGCAAGCTCGTCTGCCCTACAGTTCCCTGGTATGTCCCTGTGGCCCGGCACCCAAATAACATGATGCTTAACTGCTGAGCCATCTCGTTAAGAGATCTGCGACAGTTCAGGGCTGATGTTGAATCCAGGAAGACAGAATTCAGATATCTGCTGCCAAAACAAATAAATTTGCTAACTAAACCAAAATAAAAAAAATCTCTATAACTTTACCTATCTTTCCATTTACCTTCGAATTTTACTCTGTCATATTTATTGGTATTTTCAATAATTATTTTGTCTAATGTTGGTGGAAAAAACAGTTAAAAAGATAAAAACATAGCTTGACACCTGGATACAGCAAATCGAGTTGGTCCTGGCTGTATTGAATTAATATTCCCACAACGAATTTCTAGAACAAGGTAACTGATCTGAACTCCATTGCATTTCATTTTTTGCAATAAACAATGGATCTACAATGCTGGCAGCAGGTACATATTCCTCACTTTCTACTTTGCATTCCCCATTTTCATCTAAAAAGTGGGCAATTTGATATATCCGAGGAACTTAATTTAGGATTTCAGCTTCTCCATTATATCAAGAAACAAACACAACACAATAATGGGCTTACGCACATTTTTTCCAAAAAAATAAGGTATGGACCAATATAGTCCATTAACCTAAGATTGGTAAGTTTTTTTTTAACCTAACAGCAGGGTTAAAGAATTTTTTAGCTAAAGGCATTTCTCGGAACGAATTGGGAATCTGACATGTAAACTAATATATAAACACAACATATTTGATGTTGCTGTTTTTCCAATTAGATTATACATTCCATGGTACCTGTATGTTTAGTGTGTTAATTTGGTATAATTATATTGTTGATCTGTAAGTTTTTAAATTTTCATTTAGGATTCCCACTTCTTTCACAGAAATGAAAACATTAGTAGTCGGACTGGCAACACTGCCAATTTGTACTTTTGAGAATCAAAGATTGTTGGCAAAAACTAAATTTGTAGAATTTCTTAGTACTGAAGCCTTCTCCTCTAAGTGGTTAATAAACAATAAGCATGAGTTATTGAGAGTGTTGGTTCAGAATAAGGGTCGCTAAGGTCGAAAAAAAATATAAGACCGACATGTCTCGAAAATTTAAAGGCGTCAAATAAGAGTTAAGAGTGAATATTTTTTAGTTTTAAAGCTTTTTAAGGTATTGAAACTAAACGAACTTTATGCGAGTGTGGTATCGGCTTTTTACTGGTACGCTTTTTGAAAAAAAAAATTAAGAATGTTGATTACCTTATAGGGAACAGTTTACTGCTATGTCTGCCAAATTAACATATTTTATTTTTATTAAATTTCAGTAGACACATTTTTTAATATTCATGCAGTTTTGGACTTTAAGAAATTTTTCGCAAAGCCCTTTATTGCTAAAGGGTGATTTCTTAGCAACTTTCTTTTTGGCAACACTGTTTCTGGCAGCTCAGCTGTTTTCGTGTATCATGTTACTCTCAAACATGTTCAGTTTGGTCTATAATTTAACGACGAATCGACTTCAAAACGAACATAGCTTGCAGATTATTGAATTTAATTATAAAAATTCATGCTCGGTTAAGAAAGTGTATCGTGCACTTCTTTCATTTTATGGTCAGTTGGCGTGTCCTTCTGAGGCGGCTATTCGGAATCTTGTAACTAAATTTCGCACCAAATTTACATTATTGGACCTTAAACCACTAACTCGCATAGGTAGATTGTGGACAGAGGAAAATATTGTAGCTGTATCCGCCAGTGCTGTTGATGACCGTGAATATCGATTCGGCGCTACCATGCGATTATTACTACATTTATTTTTCCCAAAATGGAAGAGCTGGACTTGGATGAAATGGTTTCAACAAGAAGGTGGCACATGCCACACAGCACGTGAAACAATGGCCCAATTGAGAGGCGAGTTCAGTAAACAGTTTATTTCACGTTTATGACCGGATTTTTCGCCTTTAGATTATTTTTTGTTGGGCTGTGTTAAGGCTCATGTCTATAGGGACCACGGTTGAGGCAGTGGAAGTCAATATTGAAAATTTATTCGTGAGATACCGGCCAATATGGTGTAGAGTGTATGCCAAAATTAAAGCCAGCATATGATCCATTTGAGGCGCAGCCATGGTCTACATTCACACGAAATCATCATAAAGATTTCATACATTTCTCTAAATTTTATGTGTTTTTTTTTTAATCAAATCCAAAAGCTCTTAAAAAATCACCCATTACATACAAACTTAAATTGCCTTAAAATGTTACATGGGTTGAAAAAAGGGATCGGAAGCAAGATACTTTTCACAACCGACTCATGTTTAAAAATAGGACATCCACTTAAAATAGCACTAAAAACTTATTTAGTTCTAAAAATCAGCCCTTAAAACAATACAAATTTTACCTTACAATCCAAAAAAAAATTACTAAAAATACTTTTCAAAACAAAAATTAGCAAATTAAAACAAAATGATAAATTCGGTTAATTTTTTTATTTTTTTATTTTTTCTAAAATATTTTTTGAAAACAAATAAATTTTATACTAATTTAATTGTACTAATATTAATGATATTTAGTATTTTTTTTCCGGTTTTAGTAAACCACTTTACAAAATGTTTACCAAAATTTAGTAGCGGCTATTAATTTTTCTACCAATTTCATTGTACTACACGTCAGCAGACATATGTTGCCAGGATTACCAGAAAATACACCCAGAAAATAGTATCAGTTATGGCCACCGGATTTGTCACCAATCGAATTCTGGCGGTTACGGCGTCTTCATATTAAATTATATTTTTAGTTGTACAATTTATTATTTATATTCCACAGAAACATTATTACGTTCCACAAAACTTTATTTTAAGAAAAATTTTATTTTGAGATTTTTAAGGTATCCAAACTCGCCATCAGATTCATAGTTCACACTCTTGCTTCCTGCACCACAACTAATTTTAATTTTTTTTTTGATATATTTGCCATTTAAACATTTGAATATTTAATTTTATTAAAAAAAAATATTTTTTAAATGTTTGCCTTTTCCGGCATTTGAACTCGGAAACTCTGAGTACTGAGCTCCCTCTCTACCTACTACACCACAAACACTTATAAATTTTGATGGCTGATTTTGAATTTAAACAATTTGTTAGAAAGAGAAATGTTAGTATAAAATTTGTTTATCAATATCATTAGTGACGTCTATTATCAGCACAATCCACAATTCGGTTGCTTCTACCGAAAACCTTATAAATTGACGGAATAACCGTACTTGTAGTTACCACTGTTGAATATCGAAATTTTTTTAATAAATTTGATAGATTGTACCAAATTTCATATATATTCACTAAATAAATGGTTTCTTCCACCGCACACAAATACTAAACGAATTTTATTTTTAAAGTTGTTTGGAAATACCAATAATTGAATAATAGGATTGATTTTTAGTTTCTTTTTCCTTTTTTTAATTCAACCAATATTTTCTCTGGGTGTACTGCTGAGCTCAAATTAACAAAACTTCCTGTAATACAGACTTTTTTGGGTGAGTGTAGCTGAGACATGTATTTAAAGAATTCTTTTTTTTCTCATATATCCAAATTCGATCAAAATTGGAGTATTTAGCTTGGTGAACCTTATTAGTAAACTATTTACACTGCATACACAGATATTAAAATCTTTGATTATAATGAAACGTTTATAACACAGTACGACAAAATCAAAATTTAAATATAAGTTATGTTCTATAAATAGAATCTTTTAAAAACTTTAGCACAAGTGCGTGAAGTAAGGAAAGGAATGGAAAAAACCATTCATACGTGAAAGAGAAGGAGAAGGAGAAAAAGGAGAGAAGACTGCAATTAGTGACAATGAAAACAAGTTGGTCGTTGGCTTAGAACGTTAAGGCGCTGATGAGAAGTATTCACAAAGCAGATTCTACTTTAGTTATTGGATTTCAAATTAACAACATTGTATTTTTAATGAATTACGTACAAATTTGGTTATTTTTTAACTTTACATGAAAATTAAAGCGACATCTAGCGGAGAAAAAATTGTTTCTTTAATAAAAAAATCCAAATTTAATTACCTTTTCAAAACTGGCTCAAGCATTAAAATCGGTTCACCCATTCTATTTTTTTAGAACTTTTTATAATTACAAGTGAACCTCCAAGGTCCTTCGAAGCTTAAAAATCGATTTTCCCAAAATTCTGACGTGCTACAGCAAAACGCCGAGACACGTATTTCTTTTAAGCCTATTTTTGTATTCTGTTAACATTTCTCATGTGTACCAACCACTGTCGTACTGTGTAATCTAAAAGAAAATACAGTTTTTACATATTATTTTTAAAATCCAAATATAGAAATTTTATTTAAATAAACTTAGGTGGTATTCACATTTCTGATTTCATAAAAATATATGTTGAATTGTGCGTTTGATCTATTTATTTTTCTTGCGCATTCATTTTCAAAATGTTCCATAATGTGTCATTTAATATTTGATGAATACCATACGTGAGTCTGTTTTTAGTTTGAAACGAATGTAAATATTTAAAAATATGTATTTTATTTATAAAACAACAAAATAAAATGAACTCACAAAAAAAATATGTCATGAATTCATAATCATGAAAAATGATTTATGGTATTAAATGGAAAAAAGACACACATTCAAAAATGCAAATAGATTTACACTTAAAATTGTTTGTAAGTTAAAATAAAAGAAAATACCATTTAAAAGAAACGATATTTCATTTCAAACCCGATCTACTTATTTTTCATTTAAATCAAATGGTTTCTGTTATTTATTTTTAAATAATGTTTAAAAAACTGACAGATCAGTAAAAACAAATTATTAATAAGTTGAAAATAAATGTTAATTTTTTATTTATTTGAAATATTTCGGTTCTTTGTAGGTTTTTTAGCTGCAAATGCACTCATACAGTATATAAACACATTTTTTGTGAATGAACATAAGTTCTTGTAATTCGAATTGAAATAATTTTGTATGTAAACAAATTTAATTAAAAAACAAAATATTTTACTAACGGCAAAAAAATGTTAAATTTATAATAACTATAACGAAAAGAAATAAACTACAAGTTTCGGTTTTGTGGGTAAATTTTTATTAAATTCCAAATTCCAAACAAATGATAAAAAGAAAGTTAAAATAAATATTTTTAAGAAAAATACAGGTATGTATTTTATCTTTAACGTACCCAGCAAAACCACACATTACCAAATTATGTGTAAAATAATGTGTAGCTGATGGATTACTTTACACCTTACTTCACTGAAGAATTTTACAGGCGATGAGCCTCAAAGTATATACATTTATATACCCATTACTTTAGAGGTGATAATGTAAGGGGTTACTTATATGGTTACGAGAATGGAAAAAGTAATGTATCTAAAAACAGATTTTTAAAAAAGAGAAATTTTTATTTAAACAAATTAGTACAAATATTTTAAACGTTATTAAAAACAAGTAAGAGCGGCTAAATTCGGCTATGCCGAATCTTATATACCCTTCACCATGGTTGGGAAAAAACTGAAGTTTATATATGGACATATATGGAATGGACAGATTTATATACGGACGCCTTTAAGAGGAAATTAACCATTTAGTTTGGAGATAAAACTTGGACTCGGGAATATATGTACTTTAAAAAAATTTATGTTTTGGGCATAACTTTTTTGTATCTGAACCGATATTTCCGAGTTTTTCAGCAAATATGTTATACTAAAGATTTTTGATCTTTTGCTATATAAGACGTATCCATAGGTCATAATACAGCTCTAGAATAGTGTTTGTTGTTTGTGTATAAAAGGTGAAGAGGTGAAAGAAAAGAATTTCAACAAATCGTTAAAAGAAATCACTACAACTGCATGTGTTTTATTTCTACAAAATAGTTTGATTTAGCTGGCAAATTTACATTTGGGATTTTATTTCGCTTTTTTATTAGAAATATTTGTAATTTCTTTAGCTTAATTTTAAAAATTTGAAGGAAAATAGTTTATAATTTTTTTTATAAATTATTATAAGTTATGACCTAAAATAGTTGCACTCAAAGGTAAATTATGTATAAAATGTTCTTAATATGTGAGAAATAAAATGGTTTAAAAATCTTTTTATAAATTCTTTTAAATCGGAGCAAAAAAAAGAAATAAAACCGTTTGTATTTTGTTTGTATCAGAGGGTTTTTATAAAAATTTTGATGTTTTTAGCCTATTTATGGATTATTTAATTATTAATATTAAATTTTATTTAAATTAATTATTAAATGTAAAAAAAAAAAACAAAAATAAACAAAAAAAAATCTTAAGAAAATAAAAAAAAAATGTACAAAAAAAAAGTGAATTGACCTGACCGAGATTCGAACCCGCGGCCTTAGAGAAAAAAAGTATTTGTGACATGGCGTCTAGACAACTGAGCTATTGAAGCTCACACAAAATCATCGTCAATAGATGTACATATATAAAAGTCTTCGTTCATTAGGGATTTGTTTAGTTTTTATTTAAATGACAAATCTTTGTATGTGTGTTGTTTGTGTATAAAAGGTGGAGATGAAAGAAAAGAATTTTAATTATTAATATAAAATGTTATATAAATTAATTATTAAATGTTAAAAAAAAACCAAAAATAAGCAAAAAAAAATATTAAGAAAATAATAAAAAAAAATGTACAAAAAAAAAGTGAATTGACCTGAGCGAGATTTGAACCTCGAACTCCGCGGGCTTAGAGAAAAAAAGTATTTGTGACATAGCGTCTAGACAACTGAGCTATTGAAGCTCACACAAAATCATCGTCAATAGATGTACATATATAAAAGTCTTCGTCATTAGGGATTTGTTTAGTTTTTATTTAAATGACAAATCTTTGTATGTGTGTTGTTTGTGTATAAATGGTGGAGATGAAAGAAAAGAATTTTAACACATGGATGTGTTGTTATGCTCAAAATTCTACATACATTTTAAACAAAGGGATTTTACTGGAAAAATTAGAGGTAGTCCTGGTTTTTTGCTAATATCTCAGCCATTTATTAACCGATCTGTCTGATTTTTAATAGCAAACAGAAATGGATCACATGTAACAGAAATAAAAAAGAATCAAGTCCTCATCACGTCTGGGTTCTTCGGAAAACCCATTTCAACACACAGACGGACAGACGGACAGACGGACAGACGGACATCGTTAAATCAACTTCGCTCTTCATAAGGACCCAGAATATATATACTTTATAGGGTCTAAAATCAATATTGTAGAAATTACAAACGGAATGACAAACTTATATATACCCTTCCACCTGTGGTGAAGGGTATAATAATGTGGTCATGATGGAAATTGAACCAGGGAACTCTGGTTCCCAGCCAAGAACTCTACCCACTGAGCTATCGACGCATATAGTATTTGATTGCTTTAAACTTAAATGAATTTTTGGACTTCGTTTTTTTGCTAGTGTTGTCAAAACAAACATACATTACCCTTTTGCTTACAAAAAAAACACAAAGTAATGTATCTTAAAAAAGATTTTCAAAAATATTTCAATTATTACTTTACATTTATAAATCATATATTACGTAATCAATGATCAGCTTGCAAATAATGATTATGCTTGCAAATAATGAAAAATGTAACGAGCTGTCATTACAAGATAACGCATGAGAATATCCAAGTTTTTGCTGGGTAACTGAAAACTTTATTATTAAACTACAAACAGCAAACTAAAGAATAAACTGAGTGTAGATTAGAGAAGGGCAAAATTCAATAAATTTCGAGTCTTACAAAAATAAATAATTGAAATACATATGTAAATCATATTTTACAACAAATATTGGCTGCAACCCGCAGCCGGTTAAAACGAACCCCGAGGAATTAACCGAAATAAAATTAGTTTAACAAATTTTTTATTAAAAACAAAATATTTAAGGTTTCTCAAAACAGTTTTAAAAATTATGCAAATTCTTTTATTGGATTTCTTAAATAAAATGTTTGCGATACATTAATATGATTAAGTTTTTAATTGAAAATGAATTTGGAATACTCGTAAAGCTAAATTTTAAATGAAATTTCTATTGACAATGTGTGCTACCGAGTTACACATCTTTAAATGCATCTACTAAAATTTCACTTTTTTTTGCATTTATGCTGACGATATGCACAAATAATTTTTTAGTTAACTCCTAACTCAGCTCTATTATTTAAATATAAAATAGTTTTTTTTTATCTTTTAATTGAAATCTTTATCCTGTACTCTATTTTAAACAAATTTTACTCTATTTTTAATACGATTTAATTAAATGACCCATTTTCTTAATACTAATGAAAATACTTTATACTAAAATAATATTTTTTTGTAGTTTGAAACCAAATCACAAACTCAAACGATTATCTAAATAAAACACATGGAATACATCAAAAATCAATTAATTTTTAAATTGAATTTTTTTATTGCCTTAAAGCATAAATAAAATCACATTAAATTGTTTTAGGATTTTTTCATGACGATACAAAAATATATTAAAAGTATTAATTTTCGTACTGTGGCAATGAGACACGTTATGTGTTTTTGAGAAGTTTAAAAAACGCCTTTATTTTAGAATTTTGCAGATGTGTTTCTTAAAGAAAATTTTAATAACATATTTGTAAAGAAATAATATTACTTAAAATATATTACAAAAAAGTAAAGGTGTTCTTAGGAGTGTCTTAACACACTTGATATATTTGGCGTCGACATTTCAAAATCTAATGTTTACAACTCTGTGTTTGTTCAGACAATGTAACACATGCAACATTAAGCATAATCCTTCTAAACAACCTAACTACGCCAATAATCATAAATTGTAGTAATAATCAATAATCTTAATAATATTTTCTAATAAAAATAATTTTTTTTTAATTTTAGGTATTAGGAATTAACTTCTAAGAAAAGCTTTTAACTACACTCAGAATATTATGTAGTTTTATGTTGTTTGGTAAAAAAAATTTCGGTTCAGTTAAAAATAAAAGAAAATATAATAATTTTTTAAAGAAATATTAATTGTAACTTTTTTATACATTTGTTCAAAATGATTTACTGTTATTAACCGATTTTTTTAGTTTCATTTATTTGAAATTTTATAAAAAAAATTTGTAATTTAAAAAACTGAAATTTGTTGCTTATGTGTTTTCGTTGGATTTATTACAAGTTTCAGTTTAATTTGTTGTCTGTTTCAAAACTATATGTATACGTTAAAAAATTAGAACTTTATTTTTATTTAAATTGTTTCTTTATATACAAAATTATATCAATTTGAATTAGAAGAATTTCATAAACACGTACACATAAGGCTATTTACACAAAATGTGTTTACAAACAAAAATACAAAAACCGAAACAATTTCAAATAAATGAGTAATCAATTATTGTTTACGGAATTGATAGGTAAAATTTTAACATTTATATTTAACTGAATAACCAGTTGTTGTTGCTGATGTGTCAATTGTTTAAACAACATTTGAAAATAAATAACAAAAACCATTTGAAATTTTTATCTTTTATTTAATTTTTTTATTTTATTTATAACTTCTTAATTCTTTGAGCTTGATTGGGTTTTTATATAAAATAACAGTTAAAATTACAAATCATAAAGAAAATATTTTTTTAAATGCTTTATAAGTGCGAAATATTGAAAAATAAATATTTTTATATAGAAAAAAACAGTTTAACGAATTAGGAATTTATAAAAAACCATTTGATTTAAATTTAAAGGAAGTAGACCGAGTTTTAAATGAAATATCATTTATTTTAAATGGTTTTTTCTGTTATTTTAACTTACTAGTGCATAGATGTTTTAAATTTTAAATATTTATCTAAATTGATAAGTTTAATATGAATGCCTTCAATTTGGTTTCCTGTGCTTAGTGTTTTAATTCCACTCGTTCCATTCCATTTCTCTCCACTTGTCCAGTGATTCAATCCCACTCAATCCCCGTTACATTTCACTTCGTTGCCCTTGTTTTGTCTTCTATTTCCACTCGTTCCCAGTTTCATTCTATATCGGTCGTCTTATCTAGAATTTTAATTTCATACGTTCCACGTTTCATTGCGTTTTCTAATTTTAGTGTTTCCATTAATTTCATTCCTCATCATATTTAAGAAGTTTGATCAATATTATGAAGTATTTCTTAAAAGTTTTTGACAAATGTTCATAATTTAAAAAAAAAAAACTTAAAAGTTTTTTTATTTCGGTTACAAAACACTTTTGTTTGTAATTCTGATTGAGTTTTCAGTTTTATTTGCTCAAATAATTACAGCCATATGCATAGACATTTAGTGGATCCTTATAACAGTCTTATAAGGAAAATTTGTTATAAAACCAAAAAAATTTCTATGCATAAAAAAATACTTCATTATTATGATAAAACTTAGCAAAAATATTCCTAATTTTTGCATAAATATTAAGAACCATTTTCATAAAAATGAAGAAACTTTTCATAAATTTGATGAAACTTCTTCACAAATATGAACAATAAGCATTTTTAATTCAGTGTATGGATTTCTATACTGAAAAATTAAGTCCTTATGCCAAATATCTTCTGTTTTAGAAAAGTCCATATTAAAATTTTTCCAGTATTGTCAACTGAAACCATACGCTATTTTGCATTAATTTGATATTACGGTACAATAATTTAAAAGTATAAAATTTCGGTACAATAATTTAGAAGAATAAGATTTTATTTATTTTATTAACGGCATTTTAAGTATAACGGCATTCCTGTTCGTTCGGTAACAGTTTTCACTGCTACTATATTATACTTGCTGCTTTCGGGTATGGTTATCAGCATCAAGTTATTGGGCGCTATAGTCGCTAACATCATTATTATAATAAATATTTTATTATGTCATGATTGACACATTCTATTTTCAAAAATTCGGACAATGAAAAAAAATTTCATAATTATGGAACTATAAAATGCTGACAAAAATTAATGAATAGTTACAAATTAAATAAAACATGACTTTACTTGACATTTACAGTCATAATTCTGTCCTGTTTTCATAATAAAAAAATTTGTATCAGTTCAGTGACCAATGTACGAGGATGGGTCAATAAGTCCGTTACTTTTTGAATGATAAAAGCAAAAATAAAATTTATTTTTCAACATAATCTCCTTGTAGCTCAATACACTTAATCCAACATTTCTCCAATTTTTGTATCCCTTCCAAAAAAATAGGATTTTTCGAGGTCCATAAAATAGGCATTTGTTTGATAAATAATTTCATCGTTGGAGCTAAATCTCTTTCCACCGAGCCATTTCTTTAGGTTTAGAAATAGTAAATAGTCACTGGGGGCTTAATCCGGAGAATAAGCCGAATGATTTTTGCCATGGAAACTAAGCTGTCACACGATTCCGTTGGTGGTCAATTATGAGCAAACTCGGCAGCCATCTCGCGGAAAGCTTTCTCATACCCAAGTGATCGTTCAAAATTGAAACCACTGAGCCATGTGAGATGCCTATATCTTCCAGAATCTATCGCACATTCAACCTCCGATCGGCCAACACCATATCGTGAATTTTTTCAATTGTTTGGGGTGTAGAGACCTCAACTGGGCGTCCAGAACGTTCGAAACTAAGTAAACCACTTTTTACCATTGAAATCGATGGTGCAGAGTCCCCATAGTATTTATCAAGCTTTTCCTTGGTTTGATTGACGGTTTTTTTTTTGCAAAAAATAATGTTTGATGAGCACTCGAAATTAACTTTTTCCATTTTTAAAAAAGACACGAGGTTGTATGATTTGAACAGCTGTTAAACGCAAAGTAAATGACGCAACTGGCTCAAAATTTGACAGTAGTCTTCTTAAAGGTGGTCCTCGATGGGAGCAGTGCTGCATTTCATATAACAACGAGGGAAGTTCGAAAAGTCACGGACTTTTTTATTCGCCATCGTAAAAATTATAATATATGATAATTTTCACCTAATCAATTTAATGTCAAAAAATTTATTGTCAAAAAGATTTAATATTTTTTATATAACTTTTTTAAAAACAATAATAATTTAAAAAAAAATCTTGTAAAGTAACGACTTTCATGTATTAACAATATTCTTAAAAAACTTAAATTCTAAAAACTTTCTTTGGATAAAAAAATCTTAGATTCTCAGGCCTTTTCATCTTGAAAACTTCTTAGATTTTAAGGACTTTTTCTAGTAGAAATATTCTTAGATTCTAAGAACTATGTAAAAAAATCTTAAAAATGTCCCTAGAATCCAAAAATTGTTCTATTATAATGCATAGGATTTATGTTTTTTTTTTTTTTTAAAAGTAATTAAAATTTAAAAATCTTTTTGAAGTATTTTTCAATATTCATTATCCCAAAAATATATGATGCTCCCCGAATATGATTGTCCCAACGATATTTTTTCTCTGCGTGTACTTTATCCATAAGCATAATAAAGATTTGAATGTTACCGCCTTGGTTTTTATATTTTAAATACATACATCTAAACACGCTTGTTTGAACACATTTTGATTTCAATGCGGAAAAATATTACCTTCTTCAAAATCCTTCAACATAATTGCAAAGACGTCATACAAAATCTTTTATAGAATTTTATTTTAACCTTTCTTGTGTTTGGTTTTACATTTGGTTTTTACATATGACCATTTTTGTATAATATAAACTATGTACTTTGTGTCATTAAAATTTAGACAAATGGTTTTCAAAGCTGTCCACAAGTAGAAAAATATTTTAAACTTTCAACAAATGTTATATCCCAAAAAAGATTGTAAGAAAAAAAAAGATACCATGTAAACATATTTGCCCATATAGAATTTTTTTTTTCAAGACCATTATTGAAATTTTTTTTTTTTTCTTTTCTATAGTTTGAACAAAATTTTTATGATAAATGATATGTTGAATAGAAATCTCTTGTGAATGTTTACTTTCTATTTTTTTTCTTTTTTAGTACAAAATAGCTCCCAAAAGTATGCTAATAGCTGAAATAAAATACATAATATTATTTGAAAGTTCAACAGTATGTTCACATGTTGACTAATAAAAATTTGTCTATAAAGGACTATAGACTCAGGCATTCGAATACCTGCTCCTTTGAGTTGATTTACAACTATTAGTTAGTGCTTTTACTAGCTTCTTGCAAATATAAATTTACTTGAGTTGAAAGTATACTAAATGAAGTACGAATACACAAAGCAAGTATGTTTGTAAATAAATACTTACTGTAGATTTTGTAAGGTGCCCTTCTGACTTTTACTTTTAAATGATTACTGATTTTTTTTTGCTTGTGTGCTTTGGAAAATTGTAGAAAAGCAATAAAAATAGTATTTTATGTATTTTGAACAGTGTGCAAATGTTGAAAATTTTTCATATCGTTACAGACTTTACAATCATCAGTACCTTTCAGGAAATGTAAACAAGCTGCTAGAGAACTGATCGCTCTATATGAAAAGGACTTGTCCTTTTCATATGATTTTAAAAATCGGAATACATTTAGAAAAAACTTGAATAATTTTTTCTATGTATTATCTTTTTACATAAAGCGGCTTAAAAATTTTAACAGGTAGTGGATGCTTAAACTTCAAATTTCTAACTTAAAAGAAGTTTTTCGCAATAGCCCCATTTTAACACCGCTGTAATTATATATTCAATAAAGTATCTGTTTAGTGATAATCCCATACCCCAAGAAAAAATGTATTGAAATTCGATTCATCAATTTCCATTTACACTTAGAAACAGAAGTTCCCATATTGCCAGCACTAAAATATAAATCAATTGCCATCAATGGCAACTCTTCACTATCATGTAAGAATAACCACATTAACTTTCGCGCACTTCTACCACTTTCTAGTTATTCTCACCACGTTTTTCCCCTTCTGAAGCCTTTTTTACTACGTTTATTGAAAAAATTCCAAACAGTATATTATCAGTGAATTAGTCGATACTCCATGTTTCTATTACATGATCCCTGCTACTATTTGATACTTGTTGAGTTCGGATATGTTTGTCACAATCCAGTTATTGGTTAATAAATAGGTTCTAACCATCAATATGATCGCTACCATCATTATTATAGAAAATATTTTATTATTTCATGATTGCACATTCTATTTTATAACAGGATGTAACTATACCGTACATGGGACTAATGAATTGATTGGACTAATTAATTGATGATTTCATTACCATTACATTGATAACAATAGTAATGAAATGAATTTCATTACCATTGTTTGCATTAATGATTTATGGATCTGAATTCATTGATCAATGACAATGTTTTTGAATTTCATAACCATTACCAGTGAGCTTATTATTACTGAGAGAAATTATGCTTCTCTTATATTCTCTGCTAAAAATGTCGAGACGAGTCAAACTCAATATGCAACATTTTTTAACAGCCTCAAACCAAAACCAGCTTATTTTGTGTTAGTTTCAACCAGTTCAACATTTTGTTACAACCAGTTTCAATTTGAGAATGCCATGTTGTTTTTGCAATTGGGAATAAAAATTTGCCGGCTTTTGGGGAAAGCATACAATTTTTATATATATACACAAATAACTGCACAAAAAATCAATAAAATGTGGTGCTAAAACACAAAAAAAAATTCTAAATAAAAAAGAGCTGCATTCACACAATGCTCAATAGAAAATTCTTTAAGTTATTGTATTGTTTTTGCTAAACTTACAAAGTTTGACAGAACTGTCACGCCTACTTTCACTATTTGGCTTGGGATTTAGAGTTAAAGAGGTTTTCTATAAAAAAAATTCTATATTAATTTGCCAGTGATTGTAATTTTAAATAAAAAATATCAAATAATAAATATCTGCTGACTTTTGACAAATGCTTTTAAGTTGTTTTAAGAAATTTTCACAAGATTTTGTATTCTATTCCTGTCAGGTGATTACCTACAATAGTAAATTGTAAAGATATCTTTTTTGGGTTTCACTTCGTTTTATATTGAAAATAATAAACACAGTTGAAATATTCAATGGTATCTCTTTATTTACATAAAATTTAAACAATTACACAATATATTAAAAAACAATATATTAATTTTTTTTATTGGGTATTTTTAATTTTTGGACATTTTCAACGTAACAAATGGGTCTAATTTAAACGGCATCACAAATTTTTTGATTCAAACCTAATTTATGCAACTTGCAACTAAATTTTCCAACTTGTAACCGAATTTCTAATAAGAATAACAAAAATATGAAGAATCTAACAGGAGTTTTTACTCTTTTGTTGCATACTGAGTTGCATTCAAGCTGGATCAGATCGCGAACAAAAATCAAGAGCATGAGTTGAGCAACACTGAGTAACATAGAATTGGTCTGCCATTACTAATGTATCAATTAAAAGAAATCATTAGCATTATTAACCGTCATTTTATGTGTTAATATTTATGTTAATATTTATTTATGCGGGTTAACATTTGAATATTTTTTTTAGTATTTTCTGTACAAAAAGCTACTTTCATAATTTTCAAATCGTATAAACTTTTTTGTAAACAAATGATTTTTCAATCAATTATAATTATTTTTTTTATGCATTTGTGCTATTTCATTACCATTAGTAATGAAATTTTTAATGGAAAAAATTTCATTAGCATTAAATGGTAATGAATGGTAATGAATTATAAATAAATAAAATATGACTTTGAAATTTACAAACATTATACTGTTATGTTTTCATAAAAAAATTTTCTGACAGAAACATTTTTAGATTCTAAAGAATTTTCCTAAAAGAGACTTCTTAGATTCTACAAACTGTTTCTTAGACAAAAATTCATATATTTTTAAAAAACTTAGATCCTAAGACCTTCATTTGAATAACATACGTATTATTAGATTCTGAAGACTTTTCATCATAAAAAATAATTAGATTCTAAGAACTTTTTCTAAAAAAAATTATGAAAGTTATGAGACTATCTAAAAAAAAAAACTTTAAAATGTCCTTAGAATCCAAGAATTTTTCTATTAGAAAATCGTTAGAATTTAAAATTTTTTTTTGAACTATATTTCTTTAAAAAATTCCATAGAATCAAAGAAATTTTTTTGAAAATGTCCTTAATATCAAAATTTTTCTTTGGGGAAAAAATTTTTTTAAACAAATATTCTTAAAAGAACTTTTTTATAATTTCGAATCATAATATTATTGCAGGGCCCATATTATGGTAATATTATGGTTATTATATTATCATAATGTGATAATAATTATATAGTTCGATTATGGTTGGCACAATATGTATATATATGGTGCTCTTCGAATATGATTACCCCAAACAAGTTTTTTCTCTGTGTGTGGCGGCATTTCCATTTTGGAACTTCAATTTTTACTACGTTTCTGCCGAAAATCTTAAAAGTATCTCATCAATAACTTAGCTCATACTTCACGGAATACATTTTTTAAATTTCAGGTTTTTAGCCAGAGCACTGTGCTTAGGCCTTTAAGGGAGACAATGTGTCACTTTCCTGCAAAACTACCAAATCGTACCTTATTAATAAATTAGTCCAATCTCCAGGGAAAATATATTTTACATTGCAATTTACAATATCGGTATGGGCAGACCCTTGATCTCCTCTCTTGTCACGTTCCTGGCAAAAATACCAAAAAAAATTAGCTTTTTTTAACACATGCAATAGGGATCACATATTTTAAATTTCAGGCTTATAACCAAAAATGTTTGGGCAGGCCATCAAGACACAGATTTCCCTTCTTTTGCCTCACCATTTGGGAAATTCAAAAATCCTGCCTTAGTGAATGTCTACGCCGGAGGAGGAACCTATATACAACACTTCGACTTTTTCCATTCTTCCATTTTCTTGGCAAAAAAAAGTTGCTTATCGAGTTATTGAGTTTGAGCGTTTTTTTCCTTTTTTGCTCTTCCCCGTTGACATTTTCAAAAATTCGTTTTATTAGTAAGTTGTATCATACTCCAGAGATACATGCGATATTTTAAATTTCAAGTTTCTAACCAAAGGGAATGGGGCCGGCTGCAAGGAGGAGACTTGTAATAGGTTATAGAGCTAAAATATGGTCTTCAACGCAAATTTCTACTGATAATTTACTCTATATTTCTCTTCGTATCACAAAACTTAATTGAGACAATGAAGATGCCATTTTGAGGGTTAAAAAATTAATTGCAACCCTCCTACTTTTTAGTTCTTAAATATGTTTCTCCAAAATTTCTATCACTAAAAACACTTTGCAATATATCAACCAAGCACATTCTTTCTTCTTCAAGCACAAAGATTTATGATCATCAAAGGCAAACTAAAATATTGTTATTGAAGTATATAAAATGTTAGTTAAAGTACATAAAAACAAAATAAAGGAAAATATTTTTCTTAAACTAATTGGTTTACAATGTTGATCCATAATTTTTGTTATTGCAATAATATTGCAATATTGCTTAATCAAAATTTTTCAATAAGAATTTTTCAATTATTAAAGAAAATAAACTTTGAAAATTTCTTAAGACAACATTGAGAAAAACTAAAGCCAATACAAAAACAATTTATTAATACAAAAAATTTTTCAGTTGATAGTTTCGTAGAACGCACTAATGCCATTTGGACATTTGTTGTTTTAGAAACTCTTTTATAACTTTTCTAATTTGCAAAAGATGCGTGTTTTGTGTTCATATTTGTAAAAAAAAAAAAGAAAAAACTGTACTACTTACAAGTACATTGTTGCAGCAACTTATAGCATTAGTAAAAAGAAATGACTAGCAGAAAATGATATTTGGTCGTTTTGAAAACAAAACTTTTTGGTCCTTAGGTATATTCAGCTGAAATAAAAACTAAATAAGGAAAAAAAAACAAAATACATGTTTGCTACAACAACTGTCAAATTGAATTTTGGTTTTTTATATATTTTAACTTTTTAGTTTTTCCTAATACAATTATATTTACAAGGAAGGTATCTCAACTTAAAAACTAATTTTTAAAAAATTATTTGTGATGACATTGATGTTTGAACTTGAAAACTAACTATAAAACTATTGTTAGGACACATTTACACGTGAGAGAAAACTGCAAGAGATGTTTTTTAAGCTCTATTGTGAATGATTTAAGCTATTCAGTGATATTTTCTGCTCTATCTCTTGCAGTTTTTTCTTGCGTGTAAATATACATTTACAAAAACAATATTCTGTAAGATATTCTTTATTTTTCTAAATAAAAAAAGTTAAATGATTTTTAAAATGCATTTTCTAGTCAGCTGCAAACTTCATGAACATTATCTGCGCCTTAAAGGGTTAATTGTAAATATTTCTTAACTCTTAACTAACAACTTTAAAGGAGGAAGCTATATGAGAACTAATCAGATTTATTGAGTTATGATGTAATTTAAGTACTTACAAAGTTCTTGAGAATTAAAAAAATAAATAAAAGAAAACAAGTAAAAAAGGCTAAATTCGGCTGTGCCGAATCTTTGAATGCCCTGCACCAATATCCTAAAAAGATATTCTCTACTGTTTTTGATACAAATAATATAAAAAAATTTGAAGTAATATTATGTAGGTGAAAAAATTTTTTGAGATATTAAACTTTTTTAGATGTCAAAAGAACTTTTTTGGTGGAAAAAAAAAATTGTGGTAAAAAAAAATTTAGTGGTGAAAAAATTTTTTTAAGTGAATACAAATATTCACTGGTGAAAAAAATATGAGAAAATATATTATGTACCAGTCGCTACTATGAAATTGTTCTAAACTTGTATGGAAAATTTAGAGACACCTTCATATTTTCACTAGTTTTTTAACCACTGGACTGCACAAAAAACATATTTTAAAGCATAGTTTTTGGCAAATACTCATTTTAGTTACTGGCTCATGGGGACTAGCTCTGCAGCAGAGTACGCCTAATGGAGAGAGTGCACTTTCCAATTAACCACGTATTGACAAGTAGTTGCAACGAATGTTCTTTCTTTATAAAATTAATGTAGGACAATATGCCTAATGGAGAGAACACAGTTTCTCATGCGCCACATCTTGACAAATAGTTACAACTAATATTTTTTTCTTTAAAAAATAATGTCATTGATTGGCACAACTTCAATTGGTAGAAAAACAAAAACAAAATATATAAATTAGGAGTTTAACAAAAACAAAAATACATTTAATGGAATGAAACGAAAAACTAACAAAGCTTATCAATGGACAATAACCATTGTTGCAATACCTTTTTATTATAACGATATTATAACGATCTGATTAATACCGATACGAAAATTTTAAAATTGCAGTTGAAAAAGTGCCATGTTTCTTCAAATATCACGGGGTTTATTTCATAATTAAAGTAGTTCAGCGTTATTATAACGATAGTTTAAGATATTTCAAAATTGAACCTGTAAAATGGCGCAATAAACCCAGTTATAGAAAAAGACACTTGCCTTTAATGGAATGGCCATTTTAAAATGTTCATATCGGTCTTAAAGTAGCTGTGGTAGCCAACCACCGTTATTATGAAAAGGTATTGAATGCCAACTATAAATTAATAGAAAAAAAAAGAAAAATATGGAAGCAATTAGAAGCATTTAGAACCATTTAGAAGTTAAATACTGTATTCTATCTATTGTAACATATCGATTTTCTAATAAATATGAATTGATGAGCAATTGTTTGTTTGTTTTCAATATTAATGAGATGCTTTTATTTAAATTATTTTATTTAGACAAATATAATAAAAAATACATTCCAATTTAAATTAAATTACCAAAAAACTTGAACGAATGTTCTCAATTGTCATTTTTGACAAGCAGTAGTGTCAATTAATAGCTATATTATAAATATAAACGATTAAATATTACAACAGCAGGTCCATCTAGGTGTCACTTACGCAATTATTGTAATTAGATTTATATAAGTTCGAAAAAACAACTCTGAGCCAATTTATACGGCGACTTTTTGCATGAAATTCTTGTTTTGATGGCGAGCGGTGTAGAGAAGCAAGCGGGGCAACAAAACAAGCACGATTTTTATCTTTCACATGTTTTTGTTATTTCTCTTTTGCACTCATATGTATTCTCCTTTTGTTCCTTTATAGTACATATTCGGACAAAACTCAGCAAGCAACTTTAAAAAGGTAATTGAGAAAAATGCATGCAATCAATTGCATAGAACCAAAAATAAAATAAAAAACAATAAATAAAAAAATAAATAAATAAAAAGGAATGAATTAATGGAGTACTTCTAGGGCTCTAATACAGCGGTTCCCACTAACTTTTACTTCACGGACCCCTTGAGACATTTTTACTGGCTGTCGGACCCCAAATTTTCAAAAAAAAAAAAAACATTTACATCCAAAGATTTTCAGGAAATAGTAGTGATTTAGGGGATTTGGCAGAGACTTTTCTCCGTTTTAAACCCCCTGGAAAAATGTCCCAAAACACTAAAGAATTGATTGATGATATTATTACAATTGCATTCAAATCAATTATAATGATATTATTTGCATTAACATTTTTTTAAACTAATGATAAAATTTTAATTATCTAACTACATTAATTAAGAACAGTCGTTTTAAAATTCATTACCATTAATAATGCATCAATTAGCAATTCGGAAAACGGAAAAATTAAAAAATTGCTGAAATAATAAATATGTCCAAATCGATAACTATCACTAAAATCTAGACATGCAATCGAATTCGTTTCCTGCGTTTAGAATTTCAATTCTATTCATTTTTCTCGTCTAATGTTTTGTTATACTAGTTTCCAATTCAATTTCAATCTTCTTGTATAGTATAACAATTACACTCACTTTAGATTCCTTTTGGGAGACCTTGTCTAGTGTTACGATTCCCCTAGTTTTCCCTTTTATTCCATTTTTAGTGTTCCAATTTCACTTGTTCTTCAAATTTTAAATTTATAGGCAAAGCGGTTTGTGTATGCGGCTAATTTTCCTCTTTTAAAGCCCTGTTTCGCTGAGCACATACTCCAGGGAACACATACATATTTTAAGTATCATGTGACTAGTGAATGAGTTTATACCCAAAGGAACGCATACGAGGGCAGTTCGAAGTGTTCATAGCCTTACAATGAAAAAACAAGAATTAGAGTTTTTAAATTATGTTTATTTTATAAAATAATCTCCCGAAGCTTCAAGACACTTAGCCCAACGATCTTCTACCAATTCTATCCTTTAATTAAAATAATTTTCCTAAAGCTCTGCAAAATAATCACTTACAGCTACAATTGCATCATCATTCGGGGTGAAACGCTTGCCAACAAGGAATTTTTTAAGTTTTGAAACTGGTAGAAGTCACAGAGACCAATTCGTACTTCATTTCGTTGATTTTTACATTTGTTAAAACAATCTTGTGTACTGGTGCATTGTCTTGACGAAAAATAATTTTACAATACATATATTCTGAATTTATTATTTTATCTTTTTGAAGAGAGTCGATCAATAAAATTACTTTATAATCTCACAAAACCATTGTTCTTTACCAGCCGATAGAAGAAACATATTCAACAAGAATTTTGTGAAATTTGTATATAAAAATTTTGAAAATTCAGCTACTAGGACCTCAAAATAAATAATTTTTTAACTTACATATCATCATAGACTACCAGACCATAAAGTAACCTTTTGTTCTTGCCTGTGATAAGCGTGAAATTTCAAATCGATCCAAACAAGCTTGAGAAATTTTCATTCAAATAGGATGTTGATCAAATGCAGAAAGCTTTTTCATCTGTGATTCTTGATGGAAAATAAAATGGACTCGATCATTTGAGATTCCTATAGCATTTACTATTTATTTCACTTTTACTCGTCAATCGTCTAATACCATGTCATGTACTTTACGTTAGCTATGATTTCTGCTGTCTATGCAGTTTTTACATGTCCACTTTGTGTTTCGTCTTCAATGTTTGCGATCCAGGGTCTCATCTTCCTTCCCAAAGGCGCTACACAACACAGAGTCACTCCATCCCAATTTAGAAAGTGTAATAGTTGTAATTGTTTCGCCATCCATAAGATAAACCTTGTCCTGTCCACATCTGGATCTCACCAATATTATCTCCATTCCAGATCTCCTTGCACATGTTGGTGGCCCCCTTGTCCAAGTTCCGTTTTCGTTATCAGAAGAGATCTCGCAGATTGATGGTAAAAAGAGACCAGGATCTAATTATCCCTGGCCAGTCCCTTCTACTCTACTCCATAGTGTCCGGGTACCTCAAACGGCCCCTGCCAGAATAAGCATTTATCACCCTCTTGCTGTTCAAATACGTCTTCGATTTCACAGACTCCTCTAATAGAGCCCTAACCCTAGCGTGACTATCAGTAAAAATTACTGCATTTCCAGAATAATCCGTCGCAATTAAAAACCGAATGCATTCCGTAATAGTCTCCGCCTGTCTAGAAATCAGAAGCAAATTTGCATTCGCATATCTCCACAAAGAAAACCTAAACCAGTTCTTCCATCCAGAAAATCGCATTCCCCTAATACACGTTGTTCCGCCACCCTATCACATTCCATATCCAAACTGTGATAAGCCGGCAGATTTTGATGAACTCTCTGATGCTGGGTACGCCAGCCTCCAAGAGACAACTCCCAGTGCTACATCAGTCTGTAAGCCGCAATTATAACACATCTGATGGAGAGTATCATCTCCATTGGCTGTGCATCGCTCCGCTAATACCCAGACAACATAGCCGCTGAACCCTTTAGAGTTTTCCACATTAGATCTCCTCAGAATCGAAGCCAAAAGGTTTCTTTACGAATAAGTTTTTAGAATGAAATAAAATCTAACATGTGTTCATTCGGCACATGGTAGTTTCCAATACACTTAACTTTTCGCTGTGTATACCGTCATATCTGTGACAGGCTAAGAACATTTCGAAGCTCCTCAAATTAAAAATTGCAAGTTTCTAGGCAAAGTTGTTTGGGTAGGCCTACAAATGGGAAAGATTTTCCGCTTTCCATTCCCCATTTTTATCATGTTCCCAAGACAAAACAGCCGTAGCGGTTTAGGTTGGGCCATAAGTATAAGTAAATCAATTACTTTATTACCTATTTGAAGAGAATTACAAGATATTTTCGAGTCTCATTGAGTACTATTGTTTTAAATAGGATAACTTCCTCAAGAGTTAAGTTTAACCTCCTAGCTAGTACATGACTAAAATCTAAAACCTAATTTTAGTTTTATTCTTTTTTTCAACTACGTGTTTTACTAAAGTTTTCCTATTTTTTTCCTACATTTATCTTAAGATTTTACTTTTCACTTGACAGTTAACTTTTTTTCCTCAGAAGTCAATGTTATGCATTTTTCTTTTACATCTTATGACTAAACCGAACCACAAAAAAATATCATTAGAAAATAAAATCTAATTTTTATATCATTCACAAGGGATTTAAAATGTTTTCAAATAAATATTTGTATGTTCATATTATATTTTAAATTGATTTCAATTCTTTTTATCTTTCTTAAGTCACCACATATTTAAACAAATTGTCTTCTCTTTCACGATATTTTTCAGTTGACGCAAAAATAAAATAGAAGCTATTATCATATTAACAAAATTGAAATTTACGTCAACATATCAACTTCATTTACGCTATTTGTTTGCATACCATCAAAATACACATGCACACACACGCACACTTGTAAACAAAAGTATGTGCTCACATTAGGCTGGATCGTGGAAAGGGTATTTTAAATTGCAATATCGATTGTAGGTGGGATTGACAAAAGTTCGACGTTTTTTTGTTTTTGAAAAATTAGGCTTTTGTAATGGCGACACTCGAAATATATCTGTTTTTTTTTTGTATTTGCTTATTGATTGATAATCTGTATAAATTTTAAGCGAGATACTTTTTCCTTCGGTTCTCTATGAAAATCACGCCTTTGGTCCAGTGCGGAATGTTTAAATATGTTCTAATCAGTAATCTATTTAATAATCGGGCTTGCGACCGGCTAACTTCAGTCAAGACAAGATTTTTTAAGAAAAACTTTGGCTTACTTAACCCTCTACTGCATGAGAATTCATATATGACTTTTCATTTTTAAACTCAAATTCTCAAAGAAAATTAACAGTTACGAACAGAAATAGTTTTCAAAAAGCATAAGTAGGCCTTTATGAATATGAAATGAATGTTGTTTTCTCTTTTCTCTACATAAAATAAAATATTTATTTTTTAAAGTTACATATAAGTTGGTAAGCTTTTATATTTTTTTATGGAATATATAGTGTTTATATGATTATTTTTCAATTGTGCATGTAGAACTCATTATATCACGCATTTCTTAGAACAGCCATATATGACTTCTAATGCATTCACAGAAAAATTTTTCCTACTTTGGTATGGCTTCTCATGCATTTACGGATAAAAATTAAGGAATTTTGTTTTAATTTTTTTCATAATATGAACTCTTTCCATGACATCAGCGATGACTACAAAACGATTTTGTTCGATTCCTTGTGATGAGTTAGAAAGTGATACAGAAATACCTGAGTAAGGCAATGAATCAGTGACACCTGAAACAGTCTAGTGATACCTGAAACAAATAAAAGTACCGAATTTTATTCTGGGGATGAGGATCCACTAGTCAGTTTATTTACGAAAAAGAAAAACGGTCAGAAGAGGGAGCAGAAAATAAGCTGAAAGGAAACAAAATTTGGTACATACAAGGAAAACGATTTACCTTTTTTGGGAACTAAGGAATTGCCAGAGGTGATGTCTACATTGAAAACCCCTACTGATTTTTTCCCCCGTTGAATTACTTGACATGATTGTAAAGGATCCAACAGAGAGTGTTCTTTTGAATTTTTTTATCAATGTTTCTTATACTATTTTTAGTTTCTTCCCTAAAAGAGATTGCTGATGGAAACTAACACATCCACACTTATTTTCTAACACATTTGCTGCAATTTTCTATTTAATTGTTGCTGTCGGCGTTGCGATAGTGTGGTTTTTCGTACCTTATCGATAAACATTTTGTTAAATTTTATCTTTTACTAAATTTTACTTTGGCATCATTTTTATTTAGGTATTTGATCATCAGAGTACGTAATTCAAAAGTTTTATTTTTTTCTCCTTTTTTTTAATTAAATTTCATGCAAATATTTTAATTTTATATATTATGGAATTGGAATTGTGGTGATTTTTTAAAAAACTTTGTTAATAAAAAATGTTACGCAATGGCAACGCTTACAAGTCAGCCACGAGAATGTTTACATCATTACTGATTAGTAAAATACTGTGGAGTGAGCAGTTCAGATATATCTTTTACTAGTTCATAAAGTTCACAAGTATGAGAGAGAAACAAAACCACACGTACACGATTACTTACATTAGTTTTTTCATATTGCCCTAATAAAATGATGGAAACTCCTGATGTATATACCCATCAGCAATGACCATTAGATGATGCATCAAATGACCGTCATTGTTCTTGTAGGATTTTAATTGATCAAATAATATATATAAATATAAAAATTTATTAAAAAAAATTTAAATTATATTTGTTGCATGAAACGCCATATATGGCAAAAAATTTTTAGGGTGATGAAGCCATATATGACAATTGTTTTTCACAAAACTGATCTACTTTTCTCAAAAAATTTTGTTTGCATGCCTTAATTATTCCATTTAAAAAAATAAACCAAACAAAAAAAATATTTTTTAGCTGGATCATAATGCATGCAATAAAGGGTTAAGTATTAGTTTTCTCAGAATTTAATTCCACTTCATATAGTCGGCATGCCCGATTTTAACTTTTTATGCTGTTAGTATATAGTATTCTATTGGTCGAGCTATAGGGTGTCTCTGTAACAGTGCACTTTTAAAATTTAGTGTAACTTTTTTTTTTTTGAGCAAGTGGCAACTCTGAAATTCGGCAGCTGTCAAATATATTTATTTATTAAAAATGGAGCTCAAATCAGCAGACCATGGAAATCGCTGGTATTTCGTTCAATGGGTAATGGAGCAAAGCGAAGTCAAAAAAAAATCAGCTTTTCCAATGAAGCGCATTTCCATCTGAATAGCTTCGTGAATAAACAAAATTGTCGAATTTGGGGCTCAGAAAATGCTCATGAAATTCAGGAGAAACAAATGCACCTACAATCAACAACTGTCTGGTGCAGATTTTGGTTAATCGGCGTGATTGGGCTTTACTTTTTTGAAAATGAGGCCGAAATTGCAGTGATTAATATTTTATTCCATACTTAATCGGAACATGTCTTCTTTACAATCCAATAAAAAAATCACATTCTTTAAAAAATACGTTTTTATACCCTCCACCATATATGGTGAGGGTATATATCAGTTTGTCATTCCGTTTGTAATATGTCGAAATATAGGTTTAAGACCCCATAAAGTATATATATTCGTGATCCTTATGCAATTTTAAGTCGATTTAGCGATGTCCGTCTGTCTGTCTGTCTGTTGAAATGGTGATCACGACGCGAAGACGCAAGCGGGGGTGCCTATTTTTACCCAGATTATTGAACATCCTCCTGAGCAGTTCAAAAGTTATGAGTGAAAATGTGAAGGTACCTCTAAATTTTTCATACAAATTGGTACAATTTTTCTGTATCTATTTTTTATTAAATATATAGTCTTACATATTATGAGAATAATAACATTCTTAGAGCTATGTGTGTGTTACTGTAAAAACTAAATTAACGTAAAAAGCAACATTGTTAAAGTCGCTAACAGAGCAGACCTCTGTAAATAACATTACTAAACCTAATTAAATAACATTACTAAAACTAAATAACAAAAGTTCTGTTATATAAATTGACAAAACATATTCATATAACAGTTCATCCAAAATTTAGTATATACGTATATCATCTTCAGCCCCTATGATTGCTGGAGGCTGGGCTCATATAGAATAAGGTAAGGTCCAGAGGAGCTGGATTGTCGGTAATACGTCCATTGATGGTGTTTTTATCGTTTTCGTATATTTGGCTGACAAGCAAATTATCGTGTAGCTCAAGTTTCTCAACAAATCTGGCTTGCAACGACATGGCGTACCTACAGAAGGGTAGAACATCGGCATTTTTATAGACGTAACTATTTAAAAATCGTTTTATGAAATTCATAATTTTTTCCGATGCATTTTCTTAGGATTTTCCATTTAAAATATCTCCAATTCTTTGGCTACTATAGGAGATATAATAAACCTGATTGGGTTTTTCTGTTAAGCTTTGTTGGTTTTTCGTTCCATTCAATAAAATGTATTTTTTGTTTTTGTAACCAAAGACATTTATATCTTAAGAATGGGCTAAATACATAATTGCTTTAGTGCCGCTACTTTTGAATAGGTAGCACCTCATGGCGATATAGCCTTGGATTAGGCTTCCAATTAATTTATTTACCAAAAATATTAAATTAACTACAAACGTCAAATTCTAATGCATTAAGATGTTACTAGTAGACTTAATACATAATTTTAAAGTCAAATTTTCAAATGTTTGACGTAATAAAATAGTTTTTTTTATTCCATTTGTATTTTTGAGAATTGAGGGATTGCCAAATGTATGTATATGTTAATTTTTTATTTTATAAAAAAATACACATGAATAAAGTGCAATATTGTGCTCTTAAACATCTAAATGAATATTGATTTAAAAAATTAAGGTATAATATGCACATAAAACATATATTTTTCATAGTTTTTGGCAAATATTCATTTATGTTACGAAGAAAATAGAAAATCAATAATACTCTACTGCATATTGTAGCACAATATGGCTAATGGAGACTAGCTCTGCAGCAAAATATGCCTAATGGAGAGAATGCACCTTTTGATGGGCCATCTATTGACAAATAGTTACAACTCATGTTCTTTCTTTAACAAATTAATTTCTTTGCTGTATTCTCTCCATTAAACAAACACACTTCAATTTTTTAAAGAAAGAATATTCGTTGCAATTATTTATCAGTGCGTGGCGCATCAGAAAGTACATTCTCTCCATGAGGCATATTCAGCTGCAGAGCTAGTCCCCATCAGCCGGAACAAAATTGAGTATTTGACAAAAACTATGCTTTAAAATGTTTTTTTTTGTGCATTCCATGGTTAAAAAAACTAGTGAAAATGTAAAGGTGCCTCTAAATTGCCCATACAAATTAAGTACAATTTCGTAGTAGCGACTGGTACATAACATATTTTCTTATATTTTTTTCACCAGTAGCTTAGCAGTAAATATTTTGTATTCACCTCAAACATTTTTTCACCACTAAAATTTTTTTTCACAACCAAAAATTTTTTCACCTCAAAAATTTTTTTTCACCTCTAAATTTTTTTTTTTCCAAAAAAGTTCTTTTCACATTTAAAAAGATTTTCACCTCAAAAAATTTTTTCACCTACATAATTTTACTTCAAAAGTTTTCTTATATTATTTGTATCAAAAGAACATCTTTTTAGGATATTGGTGGAGGGTATTCAAAGATTCGGCACAGCCGAATTTAGCCCTTTTTTACTTGTTTTAAATGAAAATGTGCATTCTTACTGAGACACCTTTTACAAATCTTTCTATATTTCATTTCATCTGTTTTAGTCTAAGACCATGTTCGTCTTCTCATTCTGTTAAATTTTCTAATCAAGCTACAGGTCGAACATGTTACAGCATTTAGATAGAATTGTTCAAGATGCTTCTATTGGTCATAGTACAATCCATAAAAATCTGATTTTCTTACCTTGACTACTGTGGAAATCGACAATATGCATAACCCGATCCGGCCTAACTTACATGTTTCCTTTGGAATTATATTTCTCTATGTAGGAGTATGTACCTGGTATTTCAGTTCTTGTATTTTATTTATTTTTTTTTAGTTAATGTTATTTTAAAGTGTATATGTATTTTCTAATCACACTCAAAATAATACGTCAGTAATTTAATAGAAATTATTCCAATTTCCGGCCAAAAATGAAATTTGTTAATATTGATACGTTCTCAGTGAAAATTGGTATATATACAATGCTGTGCAAGATTTTTATATACTTTATGTTAACAAAATCTGTATTTACAAACAAATTTTTAATTGAAAACTTGCATCGCCGTACTTTTAAAAGGCTACCAAGCAAAAATAAAGCTGCCAAAGAAGCAATAAGAGCATCACTACTATGGCAAAGACATCACTTCTTTTCTAATAGTTTCATTAATGAAATTAACATTAGCGTGTCATAGGATGGAAGTATTCAATTATAGCTACTACCCTGCAGGAAAATAACCTATCCCAGAACACGTCACGTGACCGGTTCATAGTGATAGGGATTGGTCACGGGACCGGTCACTATAACATGGGCTTGTCCTAGGAGGGAATTAACCCCCTCCTTGGACAAGCCCTCCGTGACATGTCACAGGACTGGTATAAAATAACATGTCATGACTTTTTAACCGGTCACGTGGTAGGTGCTTTAGGAACCGGTCCTCTTTTCACCTATCTAGTGATATGTCTTTTCGGAATCGGTTCAGTTTTCACCTATCACGGGACAGGCCCAAATTCCAAACTGACACCTTTTTTTCCCGCAGGGTGCCATTACTCATACTTTACTCTAAGTAAGTAATGATTAGGTATACAGAGGCATGAGTGGAAAATGTTCATATACTTTGCAGAATTTAATCTTTAATGAAAATTTAATTCATAAAAATAAGTTCAAAGAAGCTAACTTTATAGATTGTTTTGACTCTTTATTAGAACAAAAAAATGCTTCTGCATTAGTGAAAAAACACTTTTCCATTGAATTACTAAAAACTGTTTTTGGTATTTTTAGTTTTTATTACAAAAATAACATAGTTTACAAAATTAGGTTTACATTTTTAGGTTTATATTTAAATTTACAAAACATTAGGTAGTATTCATTATTTCCCGACCTGGGGACTTTAATTACATTGTGTAATTAATTTCTTTCTGCGACATATCAAATATATTTTGTATTTTAAATCGGAATATGTTAAATATTTAAAATTTTCTGAAGAAACATTCGAGCCCACCAAAGTGACGTAAAAAAATATATTGTATTAGTATTAAACAGAGTTAATAATTACACAATGTAATGTAAATATTCAGGACTGGTCAGTTATATGTATTTAATTTTGTTTAAAAAAAACAATACACACTACACCATTTTCAGTTTTTTTTTTCGGAATAATTTTATTTTATTTTTTTATTTTTTATTAACTATTAACATTTAAATTTGATTAGCACAAACAATTGAAATTAAGCTTTGTTGAATTAAAGTTCATAACAAAAACTCTAAAATAATAAAAGAGGATATATATAAATTGTCAAATTTCGTTGATGTAAATTTAATTTTGTGTTGTTTTCGGGTTTGTTAATTTGTTTCCAAACACTCAATATAAAATATACAATCATCAAAGCATTAACCTAACAAGGGCGTGGATACTGAAGAGGGTTGTGTTGCGGCAACAGAAAATATGAAGTATTTTATCTTTCTGGCTCTGGGGAACTTTTTAAATTTTTATTCTCTATAATTTACTAATAAAATTTTCATGTTTCTTTGCAATAAAAATAACTTATAATGAAATAAAAAAAAAATTATTATATGATCTAAAATCCTATTAATACCATTCATTTGTATAAAAATGTTTTAAAGTAATCTAGAAATATTTTAACATTATTTTTAAAAAGTTTTAAAATTGTCTAAAAGTGTTAAATGTTAATGTTAAATAAATTAAAATGTTTCAAAATTGTCCAACCAGTTTTTAAAATATTCAAAACTGTTTAAAATTTTTTCAAAAATTCAGTAAAGCATTTTTCGGCAACTTTCAAACATTTTTTAAAAATTTGAATGAATTTTTGGACAAATTTGAAATATTTTTGGATAATTAAATAACTGGTCTGAAAATGTTTTTAGACAATTTTAAAATAATTTCAAACAATTTGAAATAATTTTTGCACAATTTTAAATCTTTTTGGATAACTTGAAATCATTTTAACACAATTTTAAAATTATTTTGGCAAATTCTAAATTAAAACTGGAAATGGTGTAGTGTTCAATAAAATGCAAAACACAAAGCAAAGATACACAGAATGCGTAGCCATAACTAGTTACTTAAACCAGAAAATTTCAAATGACAAGCTAAGCTAGTTTCAATTAAAGGTTAAAAAAATCCGTTTCACTTGATTTTTCAAAACTTTTATTAAAAATAGCAAAATTGCATAAATTTCAACCTGCAGAAAATTTTAAACAAAAGTCTAAAAAATATTTTAATTAAAAATTATAAAAGTTCATCTGAACCATTTTCTCATTGAAATTTTTGATTTTAAATATAAAAACAATATTTTGAATAAATGATTTAGATTCAAAAAATATACAATATTTCATAACTTATGATTTAGAAGCAATGAGAAAAGTGATTTTTAAGATATGCATCGGGTTTATATCCAAATTACTACATTCGAAATATGAACATATTAATTCATTTGGAAGTTCCTCAGAAGAACACCAAGAAACCATAAAAAAATGTTAACTGAAGTTTAGGAAGCAATGAAAGAAGTTATAGCCACATAATGACTTCCATTTTTCTTGCTGGGTATATATGCAGTATATAAAATTTAGTTCTAAATATCTGCAAAATTGGATTGGAAATCCCACCCAAAAGATTTATGACCTATTCCAAAATGGGTTAATTTTAAGCAATTTTAATTTTGCCCGAAAATTATATTTCTATTTTATTACACACATATTAAGATGAGTGTATTAATGTAAAAAGCAATGCTTCATTGAAGCACACTTTGTTAAAAAAAAAAGTACTCAAAGAATTAATGTATTTACCAACACTTTATTATGTTTCTTTATTTTGAGGATTTTGTCGATTTTGAATGTATCGTATTAGGTTACAAAACAAAATGCTTTTATCTTAAACTAAAAATAAATTAAAATTCGAAAATGTGTTTTTATAAGCAAATGACACTTAATGTGATGCACACTTTATAATATCAATAGTATACGATAATTCTTAATATGGATTAAGGAATTGTGCGATCTTAAAGGATTTGCATGATATGAGAAAAAAAGACTTTCAACAGTCTATAACTGCCTAAATAGAAGATTTGGAAAAAACTACTAAGAGCATAATAAATTTTGTTAAATTTCCTTAATACAGGAAAATTTTGGTAATGCGTGTGATATATTCATTATTTTAAATCACAAAGTAATGAGTTACCGACAACACTATACAACAATTTCAAACTTTTTTCAAAATCAGGAAATTCTGACAATTGTTTCTATAGTATAGGAGACAGAAAAAAATATACGTGTTTCACATCAGAATTTTATTTTAGGAGGGTTAATGTTTCCATCCATTGGCCAGTTCGTGCAGCATATTGGTATATGTTCTTTACATTTGAGGTGTAGGGTATGTTCAGCATCTTTGTAGAAAATAGTAACTCAAATATTTTTATGGAACATATGTATTAACCCTCTAACTTACCCACATAATGATAATTTTCGGCTCTATTCTAACATGTTGTAAAAAAGACCACTAAAAAGGACGAGGGCGGGAATGAAATTTTCCACAAAAATGTTGGCCATTAAATCTTACTACATACAGTATCTCACAAAAATAAGTTTCCAAACGAAAAAATTATTTTGAAATTAACATAACTTTATTATGATTTAAGTTATTTCAATGATGTATCAGTAAAATAAAGTACATATCCAATAATTTGTAAAACTAAACAAAACGTAAAAATAAATTCAGCCTTTTCGCTGATATTTAGTAATAAAATAAAAAGTTATTTAAATTAGGTTACATAAAAAAGTTTCCATTCACTTTAATATGCAGAATGACCACCATTTCTGTTTGACATTTTCGATAAACGATCATTCATGGTCTCGACAAGTTTTTTGCATTCGTCTGATAATTTTTTCCCAAGTTTCCTTGATACAAGTTTTTAGTTCTGTGATATTTTGTGGACCTTTTTAAGGAATGCGTAGTTTCAAAATTACCCAAGCGTTCTCAATAGGCGAGAGGTCGGGTCTTTGCGATGACCATTTTAAAACATTAACATTTTCATCTTCTAAGGATTTTGTTACTATTTTGGCAGTGTGGATAGGAGCGTTATCTTGTTGTAGAATAAATGCATTTCCTATTAGTCTCCCTCCTTCAGGTAATGCCACTTCCTTTATAATATTTAAATAAATGTCAGCGTTCACTTTACCTTTTAGAGTGATTAATTTCTCAATTCCATTTGCGCATAAACAACCCCATAATATTAATCCCTTTTCTGAACCCTTAAACGTGGGCTTAGTGCACTTATATGACAATGACTCTACTTTCTTTCTCCATACATGAATTCTGCCATGGGAGTACTTTAAGAGAATCATGGACTCATCTGTCCAAAGTACAGTTTTCCAAAACTCGTCAGTTTTTAAAGCATGATTTTGATAAAACTGCATTCTTTTTTTCAAATTTTCTTTGCTAACATAAGGAAGTTTATGCAGTCTTCTTCGTATAGTTTGCGCTGATGGTACTTCGTAGCCTTCACTTTGTAATTTAGCACGAATTTTTGGCACCGGAATAAATTGATTCGTATTGGAAATAGTTGTGATTCTCTCCACAACCCTTTTCGATGTAATTCTTTGTCTACCTGCACGTTTTATAGGGCATAAACGCGAGTGTTGTTTGAATCCGCGAATAACATTTCCAATGGCTGTGTGGAATTTTTCTGTGAGAATTGCCATTTTTATGCATTACGCTCTTCCAGTGTTAATTGCTTAAATTTTCCCATTGAAGTTACTAAAAAGTTTAAAACTAATTATTTTAGGTTAGAATTGAATAAATTAAAATTCTTACCAAATTCCTAATATTTTGGTTTTATTTTTTTAATATTTTATTTCGAAACGTGAAATAAGACAAATTGAAAAGCAAATTGCAATATTTGTATGTCCACGGAAGGAGAACTAATGTTTTTCTTGCTCTGGAAATTTACTTTTGTAACGCCAAAATCTCAACTGATAGCTGAAAACGTGAAATATTTAAACAAACACTGGCCTGCCTCTGCTCTGCCTACGCCAGTTGTCTGCTAGATAACGGTTCTTGAAAATCAAATGCATGGCAATCGTAAGTTTTCAAATATTTAAAATATAAAAGTGCGTTATTGATATCATCATGCAATGGAAACTTATTTATGTGAGATACTGTACGTCAGAACACACCAAAGCCCAGAACTTAACACGAGCATCAAAAACAATTTGAATTCAAAATTGTTCATGAAGGGTCAATTTAAATTTGTAATTAAAATAGTTTGTACGTTAAAATAACAGAATTAACATTTGAATCAAATGGTTTTTTGCATTTATTTTTAAATGTTGTTTATACAATTGACACATCCTTATGAAACAAATGATAAATCAGTTAAAAATAACTGATTTATTAATTTATTTGAAATTGATCCGTTTTTTTGTATTTTTCTTTGTTTTTTATTCTAGAAAATGTATGTACATTTTGTGCGAATGGTTATGTCTATGAGTATGTATGTGTGCTTATGAAGTTCGTGTAATTTAAATTGAAATAATTTTGTATATAAAGACACATTTAAATAAAAATATATATTTTGTTAACAGATATCAAACAAAATTTAAATTTGCTGTTACTGTAACGGACAAATAAACCACAAATTTCCGTTTTATAGGTAAATTTTTATTAAATTTCAAACAAATGAAAAAAATTTATGAAACTGAAAAAAATCGGTAAATGACAGTAAATCATATAAAACAAATGTGTGTATAAAAAAAAGTTAAAATAAATATTTCTTTGAAAAATACATGTATATTCCTTTATTTTTAAATAAAACGGAAAACCTTTTTATTAAACTACAAACAGTAAACTACATAATATTCTGAGTGCATGCAAAATTTCGAAATTATCCCGTTGTAGGGTACATTTTCTACGTGTTAAATATTTTAATTTTACGAGTTGTCAATCAATTTTGATATTTTAATTTTTGTATAAATTTATTTTCTAAATGACAGTTTTTACATAAAAGCAAATATATTCACTAAACCCGTGTTAACTCATTTCGAAATCTAGTAGTATTTTTGATATATACGAGGGTGGACCAATAAGTCCGTGACTTTTCGAACTTCCCTCGAAGTTATATGAAATGCAACACTGCTCCCATCAAATACCACCTTTTAATAGACTACTGTCAAATTTTGAGCAAGTTCCGTCATTTACTTTTCTTTTAACAGCTGTTCAAAACATATAAAATGAAAAAATGTGAATTTCGAGTGCTTATTAAACATTATTTTTTGCGAAAAAGCATCAAACCAAGGAAAAGCTTGATAAATACTATGGGGACTCGATTTCAATCGTAAAAAAGTGGTTTACTGACTTTCGTTGTGGCTTTACAAGCACAGAAGATGCCGAACGTTCTGGACGCCCAGTTGAGGTCTCTACACCCAAAACAATTGAAAAAATTCACGATATGGTGTTGGCCGATCGGAGATTGAATGTGCGATAGATTGTGGAATACATAGGCATCTCACATGGATCAGTGGTTTCAATTTTAAACGATCACTTGGGTATGAGAAAGCTTTCCGCAAGATGGCTGCCGCGTTTGCCCACAATCGACTACCAACGGAATCGTGTGAAAGCTTAGTTTCCATGGCAAAAATCCATGAAGTAGACTACGAATTGCCCCCTCATTCGCCTTGTTCTCCGGATTTAGCCACTAGTGACTATTTCCTATTTCCAAACCTAAAGACATGGCTCGGTGAAAAAAAGAGATTGAGCTTCAACGATAAAATTATTGATCAAAAATATCCTGCTGTTAAACGCAAAGTAAGTGACGGAACTTGCTCAAAATTTGACAGTAGTCTACTAATAGGTGTTGATGGGAGCAGTATTGCATTTCATATAATTACGAGGGAAGTTCGAAAAGTCACGGACTTATTGATCCGCCCTCGAACATCAAAGATATTATGGTAAATTTTGCATATATTTGAATGAAACTGGATCATTTTCACTTCAGGTCAATAAAGGAGTATATCTGTATTTTTTTCCATTTATAATTAAAAATATTTACTTTATTAGTTATTTTATTTATGCAGATATTTGAAAGAGACTGCTATTGTAACGTTAAACAGTAATGGGTAATTTTTGCCCCCAAGTGCATAATTAGGGTTAATTTTGATTTTAATTTTAATAGTATAAAAGTGGATGAATTTTAGCATATTGATCAATTTTGTACCAAAAAATACATTTTCCTCGAAATCGGCCGCAATTATATTGTTGCCCTCACAAAATTAAACGAATGATATAAGTAATCTTTTTGTAATTTTATTTCTTAAGATATTCCTCATAAAACCCCAGTGTGCAAAACAGAATTTTTTTTAATTTTGTTGAAACAAATTTTCAAAAGTTTTAAATATGGGTTTTGAAAATGCCTTAAAAAATTTAGCATTTTAAGTTATACTCAAAAATTTGTTAACGCTATCTAAGAGAAACAAAAGTATATATTGGAGTATTTATGGATCTAAAACCCATATTAATAATGTAGCATTAAAAAAATTCTAAAACCAAAATAGAATTTGTTCTTTAATATCCTAACCTAAGGGTATTTGACACATTATGGGCCTGGGGCATTTATAATAACTTGGATAGTTTTCACCCAATTTCCATTTGTTATAAGTTTTAAAAAAGATAATTAAGTATGCATTTCGATTATTTGAAAAATGGTCATACAAAGTTAAACGCCTGTAATGTGCATACATAGATAAAAACTCTTTTAATATGTACATACTATGTGCGATACTGTCATTTAGATACTTAAATTAATTGAGTACAATCTTTGTTTGTATTTGATGATAAACCTACTTATTTAAACCATTTTCAAATATACATATGTTATTTATATTAGGATGTCCCGATAAAAAAATTTGTAGAGCCATTCAAATGATGGGTATTAATGAACTGAATATGGAAACAAATAGGAAAACACAAAAAATGGTGCGGATCTTTACTTTTAAAAAACACTCAGAGAAAATCTTCGTCAAATTATATCCAATGAACAAAATAAGTTTCTGCAACAACAACATAAAACTTTTTATAAAGCCATCATTCTTTAGAAAAAATATGTGTTTAAGCAAAAATACTTGAATTAAATAAAGTTTTTACACTAATATAGAAAAAATATATGGTAGGAAACTTAAGATCATCTCCAAAAACTTTTTAATTATTTTTCTCGTATTCAACTCATTATTATGCATTGAGTGTAGTTCTCAAGAAAGCAATTTTTTGGGACAGCTAAATGCATACAATTGAATGTACAATTTTATAGACTGCAGTTGTATAGTAGTTAATTTATTAGGGTTATAACTTTTATAAAATTTTACCATAATAACACCGATGTGCCGTGAAAATTAGTAATATTACTTGTTTGATGTTGTGAAATAATTCTGGAATATTTATTTAGTATGTTAGTTCATTTAGCGCAAAAACTTAGGTTAGGTTGAAAAAGAAATATCAAAAGTGAAGATCCTCTTCACAACCGACTCATGGCCAAAAATATTTCAGTAGTCTTTAGTCATTCAACTGGGCTTCAATTTCTTTTGAAATTTTGTTTTGTTGCCAAGGAATGTAGCTCCAAAGTGAGAAAAGAAAAGTGTTTCCTAAAACGAGGGGGGGGGGGATTGGAATTTGGGACGTATTTTCATATTTTGGGCCCTTTTTTCATTTTCAAAAAAGGAAAAATAAAAAGGAAATTTTTTTTTAAACTCTTGTTTAGTGAATATTCACTGACAGATTAGTTGTGAGACCACTCCGATGTAATGCAAAGCTGGGTCATATGGTTACGCTGTCCTAGGCGTAATGATAAACGGACCATGTTTTCATCATACCATCATACGTTTGGGTTACCCTTGGACTACTCCTAGTCCTTAATGAAGCGTACTTTAGATGCGTGTATGGACTAGTCGCATTATCTGAATGATTACCCGTACAAATGAGCTTTTTCCATCTATTTATAGAAATAACCCTTGGCAACCATCTTCAATTTTCGAAGCACAAATTGACAGGGTTGCCATTCCAATTGTTAATGTTTCAATTTCTGGGAACGAATTAAAAAAAAAATCAAAGGCTTGAAAATTGTAAAAACATAACGAATTTATAATTTTGTTTTAATTTGGTAATTTCTGTTGTGAAAAATATTTTAGCCAATTTTTTTAGGGCTATTTTAAGTGGATGTCCTATTTTTAGACATGAGTCGGAATCTTCACTTCCGATCCCTTTTTTTAATCTATGTAACATTTTAATGCAATTTAAATTCGTAGGTGTAAGTTTTAATTAGAAATAACATTTCCTTCAATTTTCACTTTTAGTAATTTTTTTTTGCTAATTTCAGCAAATCGCTTCTCAAAAATTTGTAAAATGATTTCCAATATTAGCAGCAAAAAGTTGTAAATATTCTGCAAAAATTCTGTGATTTGTAAAATGTAAATATCAAAAAGATTTGTTAAATAATATTTTTTTACTAAAAATCAGTACAAACATAGTAAAATGGGATTGAAAAACGTTTACAAATTTTTCTACTAACTTTCTTTCTGAGAGCTGATAAAACTTTTCTCTGAAAGGGTAAATTTTCAATTCGTAATATAACTTTCTAGCAGCTTCTGGGTATTTGGGAATAACAAAAGTTTTATATTATATAATCGTCCTTCATGCCTGACTTTATAGAATGCTTGAGATACGTCAATAAAAATAAAGAATGACCCCAAAAATTTTAGAGCAAAACGCATTGAAGATATTTGTTAGAAAGTGCATAATATCCACCGAAGAAATGCAGTGAAGATGTCGCCGCAAGCGAATTTTTTTTACCAAAAATCGCGAGATTTTTGTAAAAATATTTTCATATATTAAGAACAAATATAATTCTTAACTCGTGTGGCCTCCCATCCAGTAATAAAACCTATTACTTTGCATAATGAATAAAATCCCCAAAGTAATAAATAAAAATATGCCTCAAAATTTATTTGGGGGCTAATTTTTATTTGGTTGGGGAATTTTTCATTATATTTTTTTAAGCTTAATCTTAATTTTAAAATTTTCTCCCAAAAAATGGATTTTAATTTAAGATTGGGGTCATATTTTATTTTAAGAGAAGCAACACTTATGAAATTCTTTCCCTAAGCAGTGTTTTGATTTCTTCGGAAAGAGGATAGAGAAAAGTTGACAGGTGGGGATATATAAAGGGCTTCAAATATAATAACACTGTAATTGTGCGTGATGATGGAGAGTTGTCGAAATTGTTGAAGCTTTTTAGATCATGACCAGTTTCTGTATCTGATGTGAGAATTTCTGTACTTTATACAGGGTGACTAATTCAATGAATAAGTTGATTGCATTTTTACTGGAAATATTTTAGAGCTTTTAACTTTTATAGCTGTAAACACATTTAATTTTGTAAAATTTCTGATTAGATAGATGAATAAAGCGCCTTATTATCATCTTTGGATTAATATATATTTAACTCCCTGTGACAAGGTTTCGTTTTACATGTTTTTTGTGAAAACTTTATCGATTTGAAAAATTTATCGATGCGTTATGTTATTTTATTTCTGTGGGGTTAAATGCTATGGGAACACATTAAAAAGTTATAAATTGTTAATACACTAAAGATAGTGTTTAATTCAAATTAACTGAAAATATAATTTAAAATAAATGAAAAATCACTTAGAAATCGGTCTTCTAACTTTTCATTTAAATCAAAAGAAATTTTCATTAATTTATAAATATTAATAAATTATCTTACAATACCGGCAAACAATAAATGATTTTCCATTTATTTTAACTGTTACCAAACTAACCACTAATAATATTTTTCCTTTTTATATATCTTTTTACTGTCAACAATTTAACTACGAAATCCGTATTTCATTTCATTTTGTTTAAAGGCCAATTTATTTGTATATTCTAAATAAATGTCAAAAAAGTTGAAAAATACAATATATTTCTGTGTATTTTAACTATTTTATCATTAAAAAAAACAAATGCACTGATAAATTCTTAAATAATTACCGTCAGATACTCTTAAATTATTTTGACTTGTATGGCATTTCATAACAACTGTAGGAACAAAACAAGATAAGCATTAAGAATGAACCGAAAAATTTATCCTAATACATTTCGGTAGCCAATACTTCATTTAGATGGATTTTATCAAGAATTCGTTGTCATAAAAATTTAAATTTCGATTGTTTAAACAGATTTCACTACAACACGATATTTTAATTATTAATACATTATTTTCTATCATGTTTGACACATTCATTACAGTTATAAACCTAATACACAGATCTGCAATCCACAATTAATTTTGATTACTTTAGATATAAACTACAAAACCTACATTTAAATTAAATGTGAATGTATGTGCGAATTATTATCAACAACATCAAAAGAAGATGATAAACCAATATAACTATCTTAACCTAAATTAACTATACACATTAGTGCTTGCAAATGGATTATAATCGTAAAAGCGATAAAACTACGAAAAATATTGCAATTAATTGCTTTAGGAGTTAATTTAACGATCTTCATCTCTTAGTCTGTGTGTTCATGCAAAACTTATAATAAAACTATACAACTATAAATTTTAAATTTCTAATATCCCAAGGACGAACTCTATTGAATTGGTCTATAGTCAGACCTAGCTGCTATAGAAAGATTCTTTCTAAATTGGGCAAGAAACACAATGGAAAATAATTTACATTTATCCAATAAACAAAAACAAATGCATAAAAAGTCCGATAAAATTATCAATGTTGAATGTCAAATGCAAACTTTGCCATCACACAGATTTTGACACAAACTTAACCAACAAGGAAAATACTTGAAGCTACTTAAAAACTCCTATTTTTATTTTAAAGTCGATCTGTTTTGGTTTTTGGGCCATATGGCGAATTGGATAATCGATAACTGCTGGACTACCAGAAGTGCCAGTATCTGTATTGACAGTCAGACTCAATCACTTCATATAAGAATGTTCAAGAGTGTAGGTGCAGGCCTAACGAGATTTCTATGGGTATAGGGCAGTGAGGTATCCAGCCCTTGCTTTTGGCGAGAGGGGGATAATTTTTAGTTTTTACAAAACTTACCTTAAACCTCTATTTCAGTTATTTTCCCCTTCTTGCTTCTTTGGTTCGAAAAAAAACAAACGGCTGATTTCCAAATCATTTTCATTCTTTTTAATTTTTGTGAATAAATGTCTATAACAAGGCAGACAGAAAGTTTAACAATACAAAAATCATTTTTAAATTAAAATTCCATTTGTGTTAAAAAAAAATTGTACAATTAGAATACATTTTCCTCGGAATAGCAAGTTCTTAAAATTTTAAATAAATAAATTAGCTTAAAAACATTTTACGTCGCAAATTCTGTTGTGTTTTATATTAATTTTTTAAATAGTTTGTGGGGGGGGGAGAGGGATGTGAATGTCATACAATAACAAACATCACATCAGAATCGTACAACATTTGTTATGCGTTTTGATAGTTCAGCTAATAGTGAGTAAGTAATAGTGTTGATAAGTAGCTGTCATACATTTAAATGCACTCATATTTAACACTAAAAGCACCAGGAGTTAACGTAAATATTATTTACAACAATAAGGCCAAAATTATGTTCATAATTCTAATAACGATTTCAAAATAATCATTAAAAAACGGTGGGCAAGTTATAACAAAAAAAAATATTATAAATTATGATGTTGATTTTAAAGGGTGGTTAAATTTTAAGGGCCGATGTTGAATGCGAACCACACATAAATGTCAAGTTTTTTTCTGTATTTCATTTGACATTTCTCAATTTCAGACTAACTCAATTTGAAGCATGGAAAGATACACAATCGAGCAACGCGTTAAAGTTATTCAGGCTTATTATGAAAATGGGCGTTCAAATCAAAATGCATTTCGTGCACTTCGTGATTTTTTTTGGTCAGCATAATCGACCAAATGTATCCACAATCGGGAGAATTGTGGGCAAATTTCAGCAAACCGGGTCTGTGAAAATACCTGTGCATGCTCGACCAGTTCCTTCTGCGGAAAACATTGCTGTTGTTCGCGATGAATGGTGTTCGCTATCGCAAGATGATGAGTATATGACACTGGACGGTATGTGGTTTCAACAGGACGGTGCCACTTGCCGCACAGCTAACGAAACAATGGCTCTTTTGCGTGACAATTTTAGTGGCCGTTTTATCTCACGTGGTGGCGATGTCAATTGGCCGCCAAGATCATGTGATTTGACACCGTTGGACTTCTTTCTTTGGGGTTATTTGAAAGAAAAGGTGTACTTCGATAAGCCAGTAACAATTCAAGAGCTAAAGGATGAGATAATTCGGAACATTAACGGCATAGAACCTCAATTATGCCTCAACGTCATCGAAAATTTGGACCATCGGGTGGAGGTGTGCCGCCGTCTTTAAAAAAACATATAATTAAGTTTCGGTTTAATATTACTAAAGTTTTATCCAAGCAACTAAAATGTTGTTGTCGCTGTGAAATAACTGTTATTCATACTGATTTCATCTTGTCATTATCTAAACTTTGGTCACTACAACCGAATTATTTAAATGTGTTAGGAAACAATTTCGTAATGGGTCAAATAGGCCACTTTTTCGTTAAAGTGTTAAACACTATGATACAGCTTAGCAGTAAATTAGTTTAATAATTACTCTCTATAATCATGTTAATGTTGTGAATGTGAAGTCATATGTATTAATTGTTCCAATAAATTTACTATATTTACATTAGGGTGTTCTATTGTAAAAAAAAAAAATAAAAATTAATGAATAGTTCGAAAATTCAATGTAAACAATCCTTTGGCTCAAATAACAAATACTACACTTTTTAAAAAGAGTTCTGAAGGCTCTAGCCTGTAGAAAATTTCGATTTCTGAAAAGAATTGTATATGCTTTGTTTTTGTCAATATACGGAGGTTGAAAGCTCGTTAAGAATTAACAGAATAAACAAAAACAAAACGAGTTATTATTATTCGACTCTACCCCAGTATTCGACTGGATGCCATTTGCATAAATTTAGGACGATAGACAGAGCTCAAAATAATTTGCTAATTTCAAAACACATCGTTGAAAATAAATTTGGGGTTCAACAGTATTTAATATCCTGGTCTATTTAATAGGTCTATTTAATAGGATAACCATCTTCTTGGGGATTATGTTTTGTTATCTTCTAAATTTCTGAAATTAAACTGTCCCCAATTACAGATTCATAGCAGACACCCAAAATTTTTGATTTGTAAATAAATCCTATTCAAATTTAACCAGAGTTAAAAGTTACACAAATATTTTCATATTTATTTGACATTTACAACTATTTAGCTTGGTTATTTTGGGATAAGTTTGCTGGTGTTAAAAGTTATAAACAGTAACTACATATGGTTTTTATATAAAATGAGGCAGATAACAAAAAAATGTTTAAATTAACGGTACATTTCCAAACAGCGTAAAATATACTTTGCAACAGTTTTAAAAGTCACTTGCTAAAAGTTGTTGGTACTTCTTGATCCACTAAGAATGTCAAGGAATAAATATTGCCAAACTTTTAAATCTCAAATAATTAAGGATCTAAAAAGGAAGAATATCAATCACCCTTTGCTAAAAGGTAAAATATAAATAAATCTATAAATTGCAGAATGTTAAAAAAAAAGTATCCGTAAAGCATTTTGGAAGAACGTCCACGAAAAATTTCTGCTTGTGTTGATAGAAGATTATGTTGTATTTTCAAAAAAAAAAATCCCTTTTGATACTTCTAGTGAGGTTGTAAAATCTCTCAAATTGAATGTGTGTACGATAGTATACGAAGGCCTGTAATATTAAACAACTAAAAATCTTTTGTTGACCCAGGAACTGATGTTTCTGGTTTTATTTTATTTTTCAAGACTAAGTTTTGCAAAAACAAGCAAAAGAAGTAAAAATAAAAAAGGCTGAAATTGGGCTATGCCGAATCTCTGAATACCCTGTGATACAAATAATGTAAAAAACTTTAGAAGCAAAATTATGAAGGTAAAAAAAAACTTTTTGAGATGAAAAGCTTTGTTTTTACATAATTTTGTGGTGAAAAAATTTTAATGGTGAAAAATATTTTGAGGTGAATACAAAGTATTATTCAATTCTAAGGGGCTGGTTAGAAAACAAAAGGAAATATTTTACATGCCAGTAGCTACTGTGAATTTGCACTAAAATACACCCCATTGTATCAAAAATTTAGAGGTACCATTCACATTTTCAGACAGGATCACGAATATATATACTTTATGGGGTCTTAAACCTATATTTGGACATGTTACAATCGGAATGATGTCAAAATACGTATGTTTAAACAAATAAAAATATTTTTATTTTATCAAAATACGTATGTTTAAGCAAATAAAAATATTTTTTTTGGATTACTAGACTTGACATCGATTTTAAATACAGTTTCTATTCTAATAAGCCATAAATTATCAAAATGGTTAGAGAAACAAAAAAGTTACAATTTGATGATTATATTAGATCCGACTTGTTGTGTGAGGGATATTTTTGACGATATGCTTCAATGCACTGTAAGATAAATTGATTTTGTTCTTCGTCTTTCGTAAGGATCCTGTTGTAATCATTTGTACACCGCGCTCAGCAGCGTCGTTAACAAGAAACAGATCACGACAAACATCGAGAGCATCTTGATAATCTTCTTTCGTTTCCCAAATGGATGGATCATGCTTCAAGAATTTAGTGGTCAAGTGGAAGGCATCGAAAAAAATGTTTGGTTTTGTATGACACGAAATCGCTCAAATTATTGTACAGCAATAGTTTTGGGTCGGAGAATTTTCGATCATAATCCAATTTTATGATTGGTTCTGTTGATTGCATGCACCTAACCATGTTTTGTTTCCCTTCGAAAAACTCTAAAGCCATTGTTTTCGGTGCCAAATTCCACAAATAACTTTTCCATTTACGTAAAACCGCTTCAGACACATCTGGATCGGTTTCTGTATATGTGATGGAGTCTTTAAAAAAATGAATATCTTGATTTTGGGCTCGTATGGCATTTGTGAATGTAAACCACGCTTTCACATACAGTCGCACGAGAAAAATACATATATCGCGTAGTCCTTTCAATTCAAACTGCTCCCTAAAACTGCTCCCGAAAGAGGTATATTTTCAAGGTGTATATGCCTTTTCCCATGAACATTGCGTGGGATGTTGGACCAGGTGTACGAAGGCTTCCGCCGACTTCACCAAGGAACGTTATTTTTAATTGTAGAAGTTCCTTGTAATCCGCGCGGATTTGTGTTTGTTGTAGCTGTTGGTTACAGAAATTCTTAATGGCCTCGCAGTCAGCATTACTAATTTTTGAGCGCACAATTGGGTCTTCGAGTCCGCTTTCAAACGATTTGTAGTCACGAATTTCCCAAGTGGCAGCAAAACGATTCAAAATAGGCACTTCAGGCCCACTTTTTTTGGAATGTTTGACTTCAAAGAAGTGTTTCAATACGATTTCCAACATGTGGTGGCGACATGCGAACTTGATTAATTTCCGATCGAGTTTGTGCTGCAACAAAATGCATGCGCCAGTGTTTTGGCATGTATTTGATGAAGTGGTATCGAAACCCATGGCGGAAACTTTATTAAAAATATCCCATTTGATGAGCGCATCATGAACAACCTTGGCCAGCAGGGACTTTGGGGGCGCCCAAAAATTTAGATGCCCCTTCATAACTGGCGAGAATTGCGATTCGATCAACTTTGCTTCCGCCAAACAGGTCCGGCAACAATTTTCCGTCCCAGTGAATAACCAACGACTGTACGCTATTAATCTACGTATTAAAAATAAAATAGAAATCGGTGAAAATTAACATTATTCGTATAACTTCGAATTAAATATAAGTTTTAAACTAAATTACCTTTGTAATGAATTCTGTTTGAGTCTCTTCCGCTTCTCGCTTACGATATTTTTTTCTTAACTCATAGATCGTAGATCGATTAATCACAAGCTCACCAACAGAGGTCAGAGGAGTCACAGCATTATTCATGAGAGTTATTACATTATCTGCGCATGCTTTCAAAATATGGACAGCATCTGAACAGCTAACTTTTGCCTTATCAAGTACTACAGTAAGACGTGTCGAGATCCAATGATGTCGTCCTCTTGAACGTTTGGTGTGATCATCGGTATGCAATTCGCATGCCGCATCCGTACCCGTACTGTTAGCATCGAATTCATATTCGTCTTCACATCCAATGTAAACTGTATCAAGTACTGCAAAATATCAGTTGATGATTCATGTTTTAAGGAACTCAAACAGTTCAATAATTTCACTTACAAGATTAATTATTAAGTTCTGAATATTTTCTCTTCCTCTATTCTTCTTTTTGCTTTCGTTGTTCTGATCGCTGTTCTCGGCATATAACTTCTCGTCAACGCATGCCATGTACCCTGGTCTTCTTTTGTCTTTGCATCACAAAAAACTTCTTATCTTCTGATATATGCATCTCATCCAGGGGGTTTGCACTAGCGATATCGATGTTGTATGGTGAAGGGTATAACAAAATGCCAGAATTCGACCACACAGTAATAGAAAACTATTTTATTTAGTGATAAATTCTGATGGTATGTATACATTTCGGCGCTTGCCTGGCGAGAAGCTTGAGTCATGCAATTGAAAAATGAGTTTTGAATGGCCGGTACAATTACCCGACTTGAACCCTGTTGAAAACTATTTAGAATATTAAGGCGGAGCGTTTCCAGTAAAGGATTCTGAAATCGAAATTCTAGCATCTCAGAAAGGATCATATACGAAATATTAAATTGTTGGTTTTGTTTTGCTCACATTTATATGTAGGTCTCCAGTGTTTAATTTTTTTAACAATTAGTTTAAGTTGGTTTTTATTTAATGTGTTACTTGGAGTATATATTAAAATAAAAATAAATTATAAAAAAGGTTTTTGTTGCAAATGAAATATATTCTGAAATAAATTACTTTATTTATTGTTATGGAAATTGATTCTTTTGTTTTGCACATTACTGTATATGATCTAAATTTGTAAATACATTTGAATTTTAAGTTATCAAAATCTTTATAAAACATTCTTAAAACTAGTTAAAAATAACAGTATATTATGGTACTCCCTAATGTAGATGACTTGATATCAAGGATATTAGATTTACAATCAGGAAATGACAAGAAAAGTTATATCAATAGGGACTATTGTTATAAAGTAGCATTCAATTTGTTTAAATATTTCAATACTTTAACTGCAATAAAGGCTCATGAGCTTCTAAGTTTAAATAAATTAAAAATGCGTAGTTTTAAATTTCTGTTCCAGAATCTGTTATACCATTGATTTTAGCGGCGATAATTTCTATTTGTAGTTGTTTAAAAATCAAATGCTTCTTTTAAACCAAATCAAAACCAGTTCTTTTAGTTATAAAACTAATTATCAAGTAGTTGTTTTAGTTTTTTAAAAAAAGTGTTTCCAAACTAGTTATATGGAATCAGTTTTAGGGAAACCAGTTATAAAATAGATGTGATTAAAAATCGATTCCCCCATATTATCCTGATATACTAAACACTTAGATTTTGATGAAATTCGAATAGGTTATGGAAATTAACTTAGATTGACATAACTGCAAAGATAGTTCCATTATTCTTTTTACGCCCTACACCTCTATGATGGTAGGGTAAAATATAATGAGCTTGTACTGGTGTTTTCAACAATAAAAAAATATTGGACCTATTTTAGTATACCAAACTACCCAGAATATTTTGCTAAATCGGTATTTCCGGTAGTATTTAGTATAGCAAAATTTGTCGATATTGTATTGTTTGGCCCCACCCACTAGGACAACATTTATAATAAATTTAAAGAATTTTTATTTCTGGAGTGGAACCGTTAGAGGAATTTTGCCGCATACGAATTGCACTTAAATTAAATGTGGTTGCAATAACAGTTACCAAAATGAGGTTATTGTATTTGTTGTCGTAGCAATATTTTTACAATCACTCGATGCTGTTGTCATAAGTCATTTAATGACATTTTAATATTTGTTCAGTAAAGTGTTTAACATAATAATGGTACAACAAAATTTTAATTAATTGTAAATTATGTTGATATTATATACAGTTATGACAATGCCAGCAAACAAATTAATTAAAATTAACTTTTAATTGATTTACTGCATAACAGTCGATAGTAAACATTTAAACTGGGCAATATTTTTCCAATGAAATTTATGTCATATGTATGGCAAGGAAAGTAAGTGCGTTTTCATAAATAAGAGGTTCATATTAAATAACAAAAAGTAATACTTAAAAAGGTGAGATTTGAGCCTTCATAAATGCTTTCATTGGGGAGCGGATAAAGGAGTGATGAGAGGTGGTAAAAGGCGGTGAAAGATGAAGGGCTTCAAATATAGCAACACTGTAATTACGCGAGATAATAAATCTTAGAACAGTTGGTGTCCGCCATATGATGGAGAGTTGGCGAAATTCTTAAAGCTTTTAAGTTCACAAATCTAAAAAAAATAAATGAGTTGCTTTCACTGGAGAGCGGATAAAGGAGTGATGAGAGGTGGTAAAAGGCGGTGAAAGATGAAGGGCTTCAAATATAGCAACACTGTAATTACGCGAGATAATAAATCTTAGAACAGTTGGTGTCCGCCATATGATAAAGAGTTGGCGAAATTCTTAAAGCTTTTAGTTCACAAACCTGTTATATTATTTTACTTCGGTGGGGTTAAGTTCTTTGAGAACAACGAAGGAGGGCGCTGCGATAAGTATGAGATACATTATTTTTCTAAATTGATGTTGCCTTCGCTGGGGATCGAACCTGCAACATTTTGTGTAACAGTCGAAAGCGCTAACTATTACAACACTAACACTATTCTATCTTACTCTTTCCTAGAGCCCGGGTTTTTGTTCGGAATACACGCTTGTCTAGTAGAGCACATAAGTTTTTTGTCGATGATCCTGTAGATTGCACAAGGCACCACAGAGAAAAATCGTTTATCAGTATAGGGAATAAGCACCCTGAAGAGATCTTTTCTGAGACTTACAATGTAGAGAGCAACGGATGTAGGATCTTCCATAAAGTTACACCGATAAAACAGATTGGTGCTGAGAACCAAAATTGATTACAACTTTTTTCCTTAAGTGACTTTACATCCACAGGCCTCCATGTATATGTTCCGTCATTCTGGTGCGATGTAAAGGTGGTTTTCATTTTCAAACCTGGGGTGGATAATTGTATCATTTTTTTACCGAAAAGTCTTAAACAAGTGGTGCAGAAATGCATTAGGTCGGAAACATTTTGTCTAAACTCTCAAAGTTTGCAATAACATGCGTATCAAGGGAGTAGATTCTATGAGCCGACACTTCACGATATTGTTTTTAAAACCTAAAGGGTCGGGACGAAAACTAATAACATACCCTCTAGATACATTTGTGAACATTGAGGGGACTTTTGACAATTTTTACTTTTAGCCCGATAAAATTTTGTATCAAACAGAATGGTGTAGACTCAAATATACTATAGGTTGCTTAGATCTGCATATGCAGGCTAACGCAGATGATTTATGCGCTTTGGTTTCTAGAGGGTGTCTTAGAACACAGGACTGGTGCAATTGGCATGGATTATCTGTAAATCATAGCAAAACTATATTTGTTGTTTACGAATAGGGCTCTTATACTTCCAGCTTTGAAGGGAACTTAAACTTCAACATTCGACAGAAGTTAAATATTTAGGATTATTTGTTAATATCAAACTGATGTAAACAAAACTTGTTCATCTGTAGGTATCACAGGGTGAGCGAAATCGATACAGGAGGAAGGTATGCTTATTAACAATCAGGCTGTGTTTAAGGCACTTAAGTATCAGATCGATTCATCCAAAGTTCTGTACGAGGGCAGACTAAACGAGATCTCTTTGAGAAGCGGTGAGGTCTCTATGGGTTCTTAGGGTTCCTAGTAATAGAGATATTCCGAGCAAACATTGGATTGTTTTGGAACTCCTAGGGATCCAGAACTGCGGCTGTATACCAACTTATTCTGAATAGTCCATTATATCGATTCATATTAGAGTTTCATTTTCAAATAGAATTGATCAAATATAACTGTTTTACATAGACTTACTAGCTGATTTCGCGATATAACTTTTGTACTCTTCATATGGTGAGAATTGGCATAGTCATTACCCACATGTGTACATCATGTATGGAGGATGAGGACACAACAGATCATTTTTTCTATTCCTGTCTAGCTTTCTTTAAAATAAGGCACCGCATCTTGTGCTGTGGCATCTTGATTACACAGGGTGGCCCCAAATTACCGAAGGGGTTTGAATTCGTTACAACTTTTTATTTAAGACATTATCATAAAATTTTTTTGAATACAGTATATTAATTGAAAATATTTTTAATTTAATTATGAAAAAATATATCTCGCAAGTGGTGGCCGTTTTCTTCTTCGCATATTAGTGCTCTTTCCAAAACATTTTCCATAACCTTTTGCAAAACTTCAGGTGCTATGTTGTTGATTTCGTCGCGTATATTGTTTTTTATAATTGCTGGATGGTTCTAGGCTTATTAACATAGGCTTTTCCTTTCAAATTATTTCGCTTGTACGCGAAATAATTCGTTCACCAAAGATGTCACGTAAAAGAGCCATTGTGTAGGTTAGAATTATTGGACAAGCTGAATTTTGTATTTAAACATTTTAATTGTGAGAGGCCAAGTTAGGCAAACATCTCCTTGTTGATATTTCTCCATCTTTTCGAATACTCTCCTGTACCCATTCAAAATTTTCATCCATGTACACCGTTCGTCGTCTGCCGGCACCAGAAAGGTTCCTTAATGCCCCTTGTTGTGGTAAATTTTCAATCAGGCGGTTTATTGTTGACTAATATGCACGCTGACCGTTTATTTGAGCAATAAAGTTCAACTATTTCGGCACGTTGTTCAATTGTGTACTGTTACATTTTAAGTTTTGAAAAGAAATAAAAATAAAATTACAATAAAAAAGTTATAAGGAACTCAAACCCTATCGATATTTTGGGCTTCCCTGTATTATGTGTGCCTGTCTGGTCAGAATTATTAGGATCACTGAGAAATTCTAGATAGGGCTTCCTTTTTAATGTTGCACTTTTAAATTCAATATATTTTTTTTGAACATTTTTTTAAGGTATGAATTTATAATCTGAGTGCCATAGATTTCCTTTTGTCCTTCTCCAACCCACCCACAATTCCACACATGTTTGTTCTCTATTAGCCAGTTTTTCCAGAACCAGCTCTAAAGTCAGTTTTAGATGTGGAACTCGATTAATAAAATCTTTTTTCGGTTTGTTCAAGTACCATTTAAAAAAAATTGATTCTATTAAAACCAGTTCTGTTAAAAAAGTCTTGTATATTATATGGTTTCTTATTAGCTGAAACTACATTAACTTATTTTATCTGACAACTCCTACTGATCATAAACTAAATTGTCATTCAAATAACATTGACTACTTGCTACATGTATAACTAGCATCAGTGGAATGTTTGTATACACACATAAGTGCACACATATTGTAGTCTGTATATTAAAGGAAACTTGCACAGAAACCCCCCATTCTTTAAAATAAGTATGTGGAAGCGAACCAAAGAATGAACAAATGTTGTCGACATGACACATACACACCCATATGAATAGCAAGTAAAATCAACAGACATACAATTAAAGTGTCATGTCACATAACATTATGATATACTTTTATACTAACTACAACAAACTGTTAAGTTTTGTCATCATCACCACTATGGATTTCTTAAACCATAAGTTGGTTGGTCGTGTATTGAAGTTGAAACGTTGTTATCATCAACCAGCCATTTTACAAACAAACAAAAAAAGTGTTATCAAGAATAAAGAAAACATAAAATTAAAATGAAAATCACTCTACAAACAATTCAGTTCAACTCTACCAACCAACCAACTAACGACTAAGCCAAACCAACCCACCAATATTTAATCATCCATATAAATCCATATATTCATAAGTCATAAGTTTCAAACTAAAAATTGTATTTACGTGTCAATTCTATGATAGGTCAATTAAATTCAATTCAAATTGAAATGTAATTGGGGCTTTTCTGTTTTATCTATGAGTTTTTGTTTTTCTTCCTTTTATATTTTGTTGACAAACCACAAAGCCATTCAACTTATGAATATAACTAAGAATGGAAAAAGAAAAGGATCAGAAAAACAAAATCATACATTGACAAACTTTAAAAATTATTTAGAGTATTTTTAAAGCATACCCAGTGTAGAAACAATAATAAGGGGAATCATGCTTTATGCCTTCTGCATTACTTTAAAATATAAAATTATGGTCAAATTACCTACATTTAGAGCCTAAAGACATTCTACGAGAGGTCCATACTCGGTGGACCCTAGTGATCCTGATATCGATGTTATATTTATTTCCAGAAAAATTTCCTGTTAACAATTACTTTTAGATACATTACCGTTTGAAAAACGTTAATGGTTATGCCTAGGAAAGGAAGCTCAACATAACTAATGTTGCTCGTCTTCCGAGTGAAGAGGTATTTCTTAGTTTTATACGGGTGCACGTAAGTCGTCACAATCCTGTCCAATACTTTGTCGTTTGGACAGCACTTCATAAAGGATTTTATAAGGCTATTCGTTAGCTTGTCAATTTTCACGTTGATATTACTCCCATTTTCAAAATAGGTTTGATGAGAATTAAGATGGTTTTGTTAAATAAATCCTGAAGTTTGACCAGTTTGTCCTAGTCTTGTTTCCAAACCATACAGGGTGGCGCAAAAATAACCTTCCGATGTTTTTTGGCTGTAATTTAAAAAAAAAAATGAAAAACGTAGATTCTTCTTGTGGATTATTTTTATTTGGTCTTTTAATTTTTTTTACATAAAGTCGAGAATATAATGTCATGTAAATGGCTGCCGCCACAGTTGATTGTCATTTGAGCCCTTTTTATGGCATTTTCCATCACTTTGGCCAAAACTTCCGGTGATAGGTCCTCACATTCTTGACGGATATTGTTTTTAAGAGCTGCAAGAGTCTGAGACTTGTTGACATAAACCCGCGACTTCAAAAAGCCCCACAAAAAGAAGTCTGGAGCGGTCAATTTAGGCGATCTTGCTGGCCAGTGCAAATCGCCAAAACGGGAGATTAGGCGCCCGGGAAATGCATCCTTCAGCATATCGGTTGTGGCACGTGCAGTGTGTGGCGTTGCACCGTCCTCTTGGAACCACATGTTTTCCAATCCCAATTTATCAAGTTGCGGTAAAAAGAACTCGTTGATCATTGCTCTGTAGCGCTCACCATTCACACTAACCGTTTGGCCCGCGACGTCTTTGAAAAAAAAGGTCCGATGACTCCTCCAGCGAAAACAGCACACCATACAGTGACTTTGAGCGGGTGTAATGGCTCTTCGTGATTTACACGCGGATTTTCAGTGCCCCAGAAGCGTAAATTTTGCTTATTTACGTACCCGCTAAGATGGAAATGGGCCTCATCACTCATGATTATTTTTGATGAAAAATCATCTTCATTATTGCTCAAATAAATAGTCACCAATATTCCGCGTTCTGGAGCAGTGTAGCGTAACATTGTTTATTAACGTGTATTTCGCATGTGTTTACTACACAAATGTCAAAATAGAACTGACATTAGGGGCCAATCGCAAAATTTATAGCATTTTCTGATAGGAGGATTACTTTTGCGCCACCTTGTATTAATTCTGATGGTGGATGTACCGGTTCATATAGAATAGAACGTATACGTATCTTCTACTATGTTTGCCGAACAGATGTGTTATCTGTGATTTATTCCCATAATTTGTTAACAAACATAACTGACTTTTCAACGTTAAAGATAAATGGGTTATTTGCATTATAAAATGCAAGCAGTACATTTCCTCGCTTGTTGCAATCCAAACTACCCAAGTTTTGGTGCAATATTATACAGGTTCTCGGTCGAGTCCCCATCTTTGCATAGAAAAACGATGTGAATTCGAACGATGTAAATTCGAAGTTGTTGCATCATATTTTTTGCAGTAAATTTTTTTCCCATGGATGTTAATCTGAATTAGCAAGGTCATTGCTGCATTTGAGGATTTTTTAGCAAATTAGAGTTTTGTTGTCCATGGAGGCCAAGGAAACTCCCTTCATAGAGGTTTTGCACTCATTTGAGAATTACGACCGTACACTCGATTGCTTACCCTAACCCGCCACTACTAGGTTATTTTGGCCCTGCACCGTGATCTCGAGACTATTTTTAAAACATTTCATTTTATTTTATTCCTCAGGTACTGCACCAGTTTTCAGTCCGTAGAACCAAGAGTACCCTTAAGTTAGTATTTTTTGATGTCGTCCTTGTACAGGTAACCAAATCATTACAGTGACTTCACAAGTTTATGTTATATTGCTTAAGCATCAACGGTGACATAAAAACAACATCGACTAGACAATATTGTCGATAGAACCTATTGAGATATTGCTAAAATATGAGGACTGGATATGTGGCGATCGGAATATCTACCATCAGAAAGTTGCCGGAGTCACAGATCTCTATGAAGTCAATCCCGTTTAGAAGGTATCTTTTTGAGGTACCTTTGAACTCAGTAAGATCATCTACTAACGTAAGGTTCAAGGGGGAAATCAATAATTTTCCTACCACGGAGAAAATTAAAATTATAACGGTTTGGGGCATTGTAACATCGCATAGAATAAGATGGCTGACAAAGTGGATAGAGAATATTCTTCTCTGAACGCTGCCAGCTTGGAAAATCCGAAACCATTTCAGGATTTTAGAGAATGGATGTTATTCCAACCTTGGGCGACCTTAGTGGTATGGGATATAAGAGAAAGATGGGTTGACCGAGTTTCAGAAATATGTACACAGAAATCACAGATTCATTGTGATAACCGTATTTTTGCCAACCGCGTGATTCGGTTGTTGTTATCGATATTTTTGTTGTGGCAACAGAAATTCGGTGAATACAACAGTATTACGGTGGGAATACATTTAATTGTGACAACCAAATAACCCGGTTGTTGCAACCAAACCCGGTTGTTGCAACCAAACCATTCGGTTGGCAAGAAATTCGGTTGTCACAATGAATCCGTTTCCTCTGTGTAGTGATGGAAATAATCACGTCATGAGAGCGCACCCATTTTTGGATATGAATCAATTGTCAGGAATGTCGTTTTCTTTTGAATCAAATCTAAACAAATTTACACCTAATCTGAGATGATCTCGAAAAGTATTAGAGTATTTGTTGTTATGCTAATTAATTTAATAACGGTTTTAAGCATATTATTTAAGTGATCAATGGAAAATTACATTGCAGTTTGAGTGTCCCGGTAGACTAGTAAGTAGCGTGCTAGCTTATCAGTGTGGGGGTCGTGGGTTCGATTCCCACCTGAGGCTCTGGTCTCAATTAATAGTTAACTAATTAAAAACAAAAAATTGCTATTAGCAGTTAAGCTTTAAAAAAACGTTAAAATCGATATAAAAATTTTTGAAATCAGATACTAAAAATGCTCGCTCGTGACCACCATGATGCGAACCCGCATATATATAGATATTGATATTCATTCCAATCTGATTTATAAACAGGTAATGAAATGAAACGGGGAACAAGTAAATTTGGAACACTAAGCACTGGGAAGGAAATAGAATGGAACAGGAAACTAAATTTGCATTTTCGGAGTTAACTTGAGTTAACTTGTTAATATCACACAAATTTGGTCCAAAAAAAAAAAATAAATAAGTCACCCTGCGATTGTTTCATAAAAATTGATCGCTCAGCATCCCTCTCGAATCTGCCTGATTTGATAGTCGGAGTGTGTTCATTTCTAAGCTTTGCCAAAATTGTGTCTATTTTGTACTATCTCGTTTCGTTTTCAAGACATTCGCTGTTTTGTAAAATATCCATTTGTTAAAATTCCAGTATCTCGAAAACTTTTTTGTTCTTCTTTTTGCTTCAGAGTTCTTTGTTGTATTGCAATCTGGAACTTTTTGAACTTTCGTCTAAAGGAATGGTAACATTATCAATATTCTACGGATCTACATATGTTTCTTCTTGATCCATGTTTCCTATCAACAGTTAAGTCCAACGGTTATTTTTCCATAAGACCGAAATGGGGTACCGACGAAAAATACGTAAACCGCGATTTCTCTAAAAAAAAGGTCCATTGAATTTTAAAAATCGTGCATTTATTTCCCCTATACTTCGATCTTAAATTAAAAGTGATTTACGCTATTTTTAGAAGTGCTTTTATATATTTATATAGTATTTTTATATATTTTTTATTTCAATAGACATTTCTTTTAATATGTTTGTGGAATTATGAGATTTATGTCATAAATATGTAATACATATGAGGATTAAAAAAAAAATTGACATATTTGAGCTTTTTAGCAAAACAATACAGAATTCACAAAAGGTTTTAATGTATTATAACCAGAGGGTCAATTCTCGTTCTGTGAAACGGTGAAATGAAAAGTTTTTTCACGTTTTCATAGTACTTTTGATTCGCGTTCTGTGAAAAAATGTAAAGAAATATCAAAACGTTTTCATATGAAAAAAAAAAGTGGAACGAAACAAGATTTTTTCACGATTGCACAGCACTGGCGATTCTTGTTTTGTGTAACAGTGCAAACAACTGTCAAAATATTTTCATATGAAAAAATTGTTTACACAGACTATTTATAAGTGAAATAAACATGGAGAAGATTGTAAGAGGAAACCATGCCAGCGAAAGCCAAAAGGAGTATTTAATTAATTATTAAGAAAAGCATGTGGACATTGCAAACGATGAGTAAGTAGCTTAATAACCAAAATCACACTTTTATAAATCCCATATTTACAGATTTGTAACTGCAGATGGTGCCAAATTTAGAGACGAAAAGTGTAACGAATTAGCGGCGACCCTTAACAGTTTTAGTGGGACCCAAAAGGACAGTGAAAAATGGCATATTTATTAATAGTTTATTTATATTCTTTATGAAATTTTTTTTTCTTTAAGTAATATTAGACTTCATACGCGCACCAAATATAGTTCACTTAAAGTAAGCCGATATAAAACCATGTCGGTTGTCATCTCGAATGGATTGTGGTCAGCACGAAGTATGCGTCTCAGCACTCTCAAAAAATTCCTATAAATTATTAAATTATTTACTGAAATGAAATGCTTGTAACATCATTGTCTTACCTTTGTTCATCCGGAATTCTTTGAGTAATATCCAATAAAACAATTAATCCAGATATTTTTATATAATTATTTAAAATAAATTTTACGAACTTAATTCACTTTTGTTTACGTTTTTCTCTGTTTTGACATTTGCTTTAAATTTTGGATAACACAGTTACAAAATTTTCATGGGTACAGTGCGAATGAAACATTTTTTTCATAATACATACGAGAATCGCAATTTATGTATTTGTGAAAAGTTCGAGTGAAAAGTGCTTATGAAAACGAAAATGAAAAGTTTTTTTTCACTTCACATTATCACAGAACGAGAATTGACCCTCAGTAGTCACCTGTGGTTATATTTATTGAAAGTTTATATGAGTATGTGTTTGTGTTATTGATGTGAGTGCATGTATGGCTTGTTTCTCTAATCTTTTAATTGATTTTTGAAAGACCAAAATCAGTTTTAGACAAAAGCACAGTATGATTAAAGAAGAAACTAATTGTAAAATTACTTGATTTCTATGAATTTGAGCTAAAAGTAGATATCTAGCTTATTGTAAAGAACATCATAATGGATAATATAAATTTCGTTGAAAGGTATTTAAAACATAAATAACATCAGTGACATATTATTGCTAAAATACCACGCGTTTGTTTACTAAATAATTAAATAAAAGTAATATCATGTTTAACACCCTTGTTTCTTATTTTAAAAACTTTTCAATTATTTTAAATAATTCAAAATTTTTTCTTGTAAAACAAAAAAGAATCCAATTTATTTCAACACCACTCTAGAGTGCTCTAAACTTGCAACAAAACAGGAATTGATAAACAGATGGAATTCGTGAAAGCAATGAAGCAGCAGCAATTAGTTGATGAAGCATGAAAACAGGATTTGTTTTTAAGTGTGTTTCCTTGTATGCAGCTAATTTCATTCATTTTCATTTGTTTTCTTTTCTGTTGTTGTATATGTTTTTTTTTTTTTTTTTTGGCACAATCATTTGCCAAACATTTTCATTAGCAATTCATCAGTAACCAAATATTTAGTTGAATTTTTTATTTTTAAACATTTCTGTTGTTTTTGGTTACATTTTTCAATATTAAAAGCATCATCGCATTTGTGTAGCAGAAAAATAAAAAGTAAACAAACTCAAAGTAATTTTAACAACTACGCACACACATCCACACATCTGTATGCACACATTAAGAAGTAACGCACAAGTAAAAGGTTACTAGATCTTCAAACAAAAAGTGAAACTTCTCAATAAAAATTTTTGATGTCGTATTGAATGTCAGTATTGAAATTTAACAACATCTTTCCATCGCTTCCATTCTTTTCTTTATTACGCAGGGGATAGATACTTTTCTTTACATTTAATAAGTTTTTGTCAGTTAAGCGGAATAGGAAACAATTCATTTTGTTGTTGTTATTGTGTTATTGTATTGTGGCTGTATAGATGTTTGCGTAATTTGCACATCTTTATCTTAAATGATATATATTCGTGTATATATCAGTTGCACACTTTAAGAAAAATACTGTTAATTTTATTTTATAAGTTAAAAATCAATGGAAAAAAATATTGACTTTGAGATACGTTCTAATTAATTTCTGTTAAAATTAATCCAACTTATAGTAGGCAACTGTACTTCTAATGTACACTCAAAAAAAAAATTAACTAGAATTTAGAAAAATTAACTTATTTAGAGAAAAAATTGAAATGATAACGGCGCCAAAGACACTTTTTATCAATATTTAATTTTTCTTGATATTAAAAAACAAATTTTACTTAAAATTTGGTCAAAATTTCTAAATTATAGACAAATTTTACTACTGAGAAAACAGTAAAATTTCCTCCTAATTATTTCATATGTATATCATCTAAAATTGTACTGTTAGTTAGGAAATGTTTCCTTGGTTTTAAGAAAATTTTATTTAAGTTCATTAGATAATTTTTTTTACTAAAAACTAGGACTTAACTCCCTAAAAATAAGAAATTTTTTTCTAACAACAAGTTAAATAGCACTTCGTTTAAGTGAAAATCATCCTTATCCTGCTTCTATGGTAAGGGTAATATATTTTACCATATATTTTAAAGTACTTTACACTCATTGAGTAGGTATTTTCCCACTTTCGGAGGACTTCCGCTTTGTGAGGACACTGCTCTTAACAAGCTTTTTGCTATACAATTTTGTCTTAAAACTTAATTAAATTATAGTAATTTCATGTTTTTAAAATATAAATTAAATTTCATTAGCAAAAAGGCTGAAGGATATCCTGAAACGTAATAAATTGTGACAAAGTCAGATTCTTTTCATAGTTAATTAACGGTTTTGCTTGAGAAAACTACAAAATGGGACGCCCTACCGGACATACGGCATCTATGGCTAAGGAACACTGGGGGTCCCATGTCTTCTTAAATTAACTAATTTAAGGAAATTGTTGCAAAAATACAAAATATCACAGTTACATTTCTTGTTATTATTAGAAAATGGAAAGTCATAAGTTTATTTTATGGGATTTATAGCTTAAACTTTATTTGACTTATAAAAATTTAAACTTTTTATTATTGAGTGAATAAAGTTATATAATAAATAAATATAAAGTTTAATAAGCGCTACGTCAATTATAAGAAAGTCATTATGCCCTAATGTATAAAATGTGCCTGCAATATTTTGTATTGTAGTCAAAAAACAAATTTATAACAAATAAAGCGCAAATTCGAAATTTTTTACCCTTTGCTAACAAAATTTTAAAATATATTTTAAGCTACTCTAAGTTCAATATTTAAGACTGTTAAGATTAGAGATGGGCACGTGAGAGATTTTTGACTCACGCTCACGCACGATCACGAGCAAAAAATTACAATCATGCACGATAGTTTTTTTAAATGGTTACTTTAATTTCTTTTATTTAATAATATTTTTTCTTGAAAATTAGGAAAACTAACTGGTTTGTTTTTAATTGATTGTTTTTTGGAATAGAATATTAAGAATAATTTAAACGTTTTCAAACAAAAAAAAACCTATACCAAATTTTATTATTTTTTAAAAATTAGAAAACTTTTACTTGAAAAAAGAATATTTAATTGAAATTTTTAAAATTTATCTGAACTAAGTTGCATGAAAATTTTCCTTAGAAATAGTTCATCAGGAAAAAATTTATTACTTATTGTTTATAATTGTCTGAACTAATTTTTGGAAAACAATTCTTCAAAACTAGAAAGTGGTGTACTTAAAAACTGAATTTGGAAATGGCTTTCTATAATTTAGTTAATTTTACTACTTGCGAACAAAAAATTAACACACATTAAATTCAATTACTTTGTCGATTTAAGTTAGACTAAATGTGAGTAAATTATTTCCTTCATTTTTTTTTTTTAACTTAACTTAATTTTATCACAATTTTCTTAAAACTAATATGTTTTTTCTTAAAACTAATAAATTTTTATTTAATTGAATTGTTTTTTTCCTAAAATTAAGAAATATTACTTAGGAAAAATATGAACTATTTCTGAGTATATAAACTATTTCGTTTTTTCTCAAACTCAGGAATTTTTATTATTTTTAAGAAAAGTTTTAATAAAATTTTACTTAAATTGAGGAATAGTTTATAAATTCTATTTTGAAGGAAATTTTTGATTAATTTTAGTTCATGTCTTTTTTTTTAGTGTATATACTTCTAATATATACAGCGAGTGTGTAAATAATATAATAGCACACCTTATGCGTAATATGATTACACACAAAATGTGTATATTTAAATTAACAATGTTTACACAAATTTCAACTTTAACGATTTGTTCCATATTCCGGGAAGCGGATCAAAGTTCGTGCTCCTGAAACTTTTTACGTTATACCTTTGGTTTTTAAGCCGGGTCAGGCACACAATAGATTGTATATCAGTTAAGTCTCGAGCTCCACTTTCCGAACCAACACTCAGAAAATTCTTCCTGTTAATTAATGTATTGCTTTCTTTGGAAAGGAGATAGAGGAGAACTGAAATGTGGTGAGAAATGAAGGGTTTCAAATATGATAACACTGTAATTAGGTGAGATGATAAATCATAGAACTGTGCGCCACCTGCTGGAGTGTTGGAGAATTTGTTGAAGCTTGTTTTAGTGCATAGCCTTTTTCGGTGAGGTTAAGTGCAATGAGAACACCGCCCTCCTTCGGGGATATGTATAAAGAATAGAAAACTCATAGATAATATATTTTTTTTAATCTATGTTGCTGTTGCGCTAACCATTTCATACCGGAAAATGGAAGATCAATAATATTTATGTATTTTTATTTTTTATCTTTACCTTAAACACTTGCAATTTTTTCCGGGTTTGCCATCGACTTACTTAAGTCAAGACTAGATTTTTTAAGAAAATCTTTAGCTTTTTAAAATCCAAACAAGTCTCAAAACAGGCAGATTTCTAATACAGTTTAATCTCAATATATTTAAGATCTTCCTACAACAACTAAGTTAAAACATGGACAGACACACGGGCGAACATCGCTAAATCGATTCAGAAAGTTATCCTGATTCAATTACTATAATGTAAGTAAAGCAGCCCATTTTCAAATAGGAAAAACCTAATTTTTAAAGAACTTTTTTCTATACAAACAAACTAAAATTTTCACAAATTTTTCCCAAACTACTACAATAAATGAGAAAGGCAGAAAATCCGAAAAGTCCTTAGAAACTGGGACTTTTTCTTTAACAAAAAGTATTTAGAATTTGGAGAGTTTTCTTTTAAAAAAAGTTCTCAAAATATGCGAAAAAGTCCTCAAAATCTAAGACATTCTCCATAGAGATTTTTCTAAAAAATATATTCGCAGAATCTGAAATTTTTTTAATAAGATATAATTCCTTTGAATCTGCAACTTTTTTTCATCGAAAACATTCTATTAAATCAGTAATTTTTGCATACTGAGTTTTTTTGTAAAAAATGGTTTTCAGAATCTGCAGTATTTTCTTTTGGAAAAAGTCTAAAACCAAATTTTTAGTAAATCTTTACGTTTTGTGTTAAAATTAACAACATTTTGTTTTAAAAATTAGTAAATATACTAAATTTTAACACAAGTTATAGTTACTTTTAACAATTTTTTTTAGGACGAAAATTAAAAATATTTTAGTGAAAATTACAGACTTTTTTTATATATTGAATCATTTGAAACTTTTATGATAAAAATTTTCCACTAAGCTAATTTATATTGACCCCTATCAATTTTTTTATACTTTAGGTTAGGTTGAACTGGTTGGTCAAAGACCTCGCATATACCAATTAGGTCCAATAAGGATCGTTACCAGATAGGGACGAAAACCCGCATAAAGCATAAGTCAGATGTGATGGCACCCAGGGTGCTTTACACATTCTAAGCAAATGCCGAGAGTCTGAGAATTTCGATTTTATAGATTTCATCCAGATCGCGGAATAGATAGTCTCCCCAGCAACATTCCCCGGAGCGCACAAGAACCGTACAGTGGCACATAATATGTTCCTTCTTCTCTGTGTCCCCTAGTACGCAAAAACTACAATTATCACTCGTCAGCTTTCACGCTCTCATTACAAGAACCGCATTTAGCAGGGATCCGTGAATAACCCCACCAGAATTCTACAATCGCTTCTGGTTAAGAAGAGCAGAAGGCCCGTCGCCTAAGGATCTTAAGACTTCCACATAATCCTCAACACCCCGTGCGTTACAATATTACACGAAACCGCCTCAGATCTGCCCATTGCAATGGACTCCACTGGAGTGGCACACTCCAGTTGCCCTTTCGCCAGGCTTCGCCATCTTGTTCGCAAACTCGTTAAACTGAATGCCCCGGTGCCCACGAACCCAATATATATGCACCTTTCTGCTGTATTTAAAATATGGAAACACTGTAAATTCGAGAGATTTGGCGAAAATGGTTGAAACTTTTTAGTTCACATCCCCGTTATGTTATTTTATTTGAACGTTTTAATAAGCGCTTTTATTTCGAAAATTACAGATTTATATTATTCAAATATATAATTCAAAATATTGTCCATTAAATATATTATTCAAAATATTGTCCATCACTTTTCCCATCTTTCTGACAATTTTTAGACACCAGATCGAAAGAACGACCCGTCTTTCGGGGCAATTCAATCATCAACCCATTTTTTGCATTGTTCATATGAAATGATTTTCTACTGGAAGCGATGTTTGGAGAATATGGCAGATGGGGTAGGACTTCCCATTTCAGTGTTTTCAAGTAGGTCTTGACCGGTCTTGCAAAAAATTTCATGCTAAAAAATCACTTTGGTCTCACCAAATAGCGTTCCCCCGTGGTCGCTTTATTCGGTTTGATCAGCTCGTAGTAGGTCACGCCGCGCTGGTCTCAGCAAATACGGAGTATAATTTTCATGCCATGAATATTTGGCTTTGCGGGTAAAACTTGGGGTTGTCGTAAAGGATCCAATTTTCATCGCCAGTCACAAACTTTCCTTTTTAGGCGTTCGAGAAGCTGTTTACCAGCGAAAAATCGCTTTTTGACGACGCGCGGCTTCAACTTGTGTGGCAGTCAGTTTCCTTGCTTTTAAATTAATCCCATGGCTTTTAGGCACTGCTAGCTCCAAACTTTTTTTTTCTCAAGTTGGTATAACTGTCCTGAGAACACATGCAAAGTTGCAAGTTATTCTGTCAATTCTTTCTTTGTTTACAAGCCATTTGAAGTTGACGTGTCATTGATTTTTTTTTAATATGGAAAAAATTTAATATCGTGCAGTCATTAGATTCTTTGTTTTGAAGGGTTTAAAAGCAAAGGAAATTTATGAACAATTGTTAGAAGTGTATAAGGAGTCCTCACCTTCAAAACGCACCGTTGAATTTTGGGCTGGTGAATTTAAACGTGGTCGTACCAGCCTTGAAGACGATCCACGCGAAGGACGACCAAAAACTGAAACCACAGCAGAAATCATTGAGCAGGTACATAATATGGTTAGTGAAGATCCAAGTTTGACTAAGCGTGAAATTGCTAAAACCATAGGCATCTCAGACGAACGAGTATTCCATATTTTTTATGAAGAATTACGTATGAAAAAACTGTTTGGAAAGTTAGTGCCGCACACAATAACAATTCAACAAAAGCTGGATCGAGAACAAATTTCTCAGCGTAATTTGGGGCGTTTTAAGCCGAATAAAACCGACTTCTTGCGTCGTTCTATAACTATGGATGAGACTTGGATCTACCACCATGATCCTAAATTGAAACAGGAACGTTTACAGTGGACTGAAGCTGGTTGTTCAGCTCCAAAGCAGGTGAAGTCATAACGATCAGCAAAGAAAGTTATGGCATCAGTTTTTTGGGATGCAAAAGGATTTTTGTTGATTGATTATCTTCAGAAAGATAAAACAATCAACTCAGAATATTATTGCAGCCTTTTGGATCAGCTGGATGAAAAAAACGTGAGAAAAGACCTGGTTTAAAGAAGAAAAAAATCATTTTCAACAAGACAATGCACCTGCTTACAAAAGTGTTTTGACGATGGCTAAATTCAAAGAATTAAAGTACAAATTGCTTGAACATCCTCCGTATTCACCAGATTTGGCTCCCAGTGACTACTATCTCTTCAGAAATCTCAAACAATTCCTTCGTGGAAGGCATTTTTCGTCGAATGAAGAGGCCATAGCAGCCGTAGACGGTTATTTTGCAGAGCTTCCGGAAAACCATTATAAGGATGGGATAAAATTATTGGAAGATCATTGGAACAAGTGTATTGAGCTTCTAGGAGATTATATTGAATAAAAAAATAAATTTCGTAACAAAAACAGTATTCTTTCATTTCGAGCGCATAAACTTTTCAACCAACCTGTAACAAATCCTAAAGTGTTTGACATTCGTCCACATAGAGCAAAGATTACAGTTTTTCGTCGTCGAACTTTGGGTTGTCTTCGAGCTCAAAATTACTACTTTTAAAGCGACAAAACCACCTCTAACATGATTGTCCAGATAGAGCATGCTCGCCGTAAACTCCCACTACGATTCGGAAACCCTTGGCAGCACTTTTCTCCCCGTAAAAGCAAATCTGGTACAAAATTCGACATCTTCGAGGCGAGTATTGTTGTTTATGTTTCATATATTCGATATGTATGTGAGTGATAGAAATTATTATTATTATTTTTCTAAATTAATGTTGCTATGTAACAGTCCAACATGCTAACCACTACATCGCCCACTTTAGATTTGTGTTAAAAACACATAACTAAAATCGTTGTTTCAACAAAAATTAACAAAAAAAAAACAAATTAGTTAAATCGATTTGAAACACGTTTGACAGATATTTTTTTTTACTGACGTATTATTTAAAGTGTACTATTTGAGGCAAAAATACTTTTAAAAAGTCGATTTTTCTAGAGTACTATTATTATTATTATTGTTTATGCTTGTTTCGGAACTTTTTTTTTACAAAATACATCAAATACTTTTGTTTTAATGATTTCCTCTATTTTATTGTATGATCCGATAAACAATTTCCATTTAATTTTGTATATTGTTGTTAGGTTACATTTTTGTTGCGTTCTATTGTTTACTTTTTGGTAGCAACCCTGCAAAAACTTTCATTACCGAATAGATGGTTATATAATGAATACAACAATGATAACTGCTTTTATTTCAACATCTGGACTAATTACTTTTTTTTAAACGAAGTCGTTTTTAAAAGCAGTCAAGCTTACAAGCGACTTCTTATTAAAATACAAAAATAATTTGTTACTCTTCTTATTTTCTTAACTAATAACACGTATATGATTAAGATTTAATATTTATCAGCATATGTTTACAACTTAATTTTTATATTATTGTAATGCAGCGGTTAAGCAGGTTCACAAATTAACTTTTTCAATAAAAAATAATATATTTTGACACTGAATTATATACATTAGACCCTTATTCTACTGCTTATTATTTGGATATTAGTAATGGCCACCCATTACTTAGATTTTGTTGGGTATTGTGTCAAAAAAGTTGTAGTTGTTAAATAAAGAAATAATACAATACAACAAATAATCACATAAAAGCCATAGCAAATCAACAAGAACAACAAAAGGAGAAAAAAAGTTTAAACAAATATGCTGGGAAAAAGCAAGTAAACATTAATAAACAATACGCTAAAACAAAACGCAAAAAATAAATAACAACTTTACAATTCTGTGCTAGGGCTAATACCTTTTTTTTATTTCAAAAATCTAATAAAGTTTTTGCAGAGATTCTCAATTTATGGTAAAAAATCCAAATTTCAGTTTATTTAATTTTTTCATTCTCTTAGATTTCCACATATGCGGGGTCTAATGCATAGGATCCGCCATCTAACGTTTTTTTTTCAACTAGTGCTTATTTCGTGAATGGTACCACTTAGCTCATGTCTGATTCGACAGATAATTAGTTCTATAATTCCACACAATCGATAATGTGCATTACAAATTGGACCGATCGTGTAGCCTACTGCATGGCCAGCGGAGGCAGCCATTTGAATGAAATTATTTTCCATTATTAACCGGAAGGATTGTACTTTTAAATAAAAAAAGAAATTTGATAAAATATTCAGTAGTTTTTTTTTATAGCATTTTCAAAAAAAAAGTTATTTGGCGCAAGGTAGACTTTAATATAACGGAATTAAATAATTTCTCTTGTCAGGGCTGGATAAAGACATAAACTCGAGCATAAAACTTAATACACAATTTTTCCCCCTCTATAATTCTGAGAATGTTTAAGATCCAAAACAGAGAACACATATTTTAAAGGGCATATTTTTAGTTGATGTTTTTGGGTAGGACATTTAATGCAAGATTTTCCCATTTTTGCCAATAACCTCAAAAAATTTCGAAAATCCCACCTGAGTAAATGTAAATATAAATTGGATAAGAAACCTGATGCCAAATTTCATGTTCTTAGGTCCAGCGGTTGAGCTCAGTGATGTAGGGACATTTTTTAATCCCATTTTCATTACGTACTTATTGGAAATTGCAAGGAGTATATCTTCAGTAAATAGATTTAAGATTTTAAATTTATGGTCTATCTTCCCTATTTAGCCCCATTTGACCATGTTCTTATTGGAAATTACAAAAAATATTCCTTCAGTAAATTAGCTCATACTCCAAAAACCTCTTTAACCTCAATGTTTACCGGAATACTGGGGAATATTAATAAAATTACCTTATCGGTGACCAAGCCAATAATCCAGGGAACATATACTTTCAGTTTAGGTTTTCTAGCCGAAGCAGTTTAAGAGGGAGGCTTTTTTCCTTTGGAACCACCTCCTTTTACCACGATTCTGTGAAAAATTCTAAAAAGTTCTTTATCACCTAAGGAGCTTATACATCAGGGAATAAATATTTAAAATTTTGGGTTTCTGACCAAAGCGATTTTGCAGGCTGTTTTCTCATTTGAACACCCATTTTTACCACGTGCCTTCCTGGCAATACTACAAAAGCTACATTGTCATGAAGTTTGTCTATTCTCCAGGCCCAAAGGTTTTAGGTAGGTCGTTTAGGCAGAGTCTATTTATTACTATTGCATTCCAATAAAATGCAAGAAAACTTTATTTATGACGTAGAAATGGACAAAAATCGCTAAAATAGAAAAATATATTCAAATCAATGAAAACCACTTAAAACTAGGCCCCATAGTGTTTAGTGTCTCACTTCCACTCGTTCCCCTTGTATAGTGTTTCAGTTCCAAATGTTTCCAATCCATTTCGTTCACTTGTCTAGTGTTTCAGTTCCACCCGTTCTCCGTTTTAATCCATTATATTTACCAATTGTTATGTTTCAATTCCACTCGATATTTAAATTTCTGATTGCTAGACAAAACGGTTAGAGCAGGTACTTAAGAGCATCTTACTCCTAAATTAACCGATACTTCAGCCTTAATATATTTCCAACATCAGACTCCTAGCCAAAGCAGTATTTTTCAAAACTGTTTTTACCACTCTCCTAGTGAAAATTTCAAAAATTGTCGTACTCCAAGGAACATAATATTTTTTTTAAAATTTCAGTTTTCGGTAGGCTATTACATAAAGAGAATTTTCTACCTTTGAATTCCCATTTTTTAACCTGCCTGGTTTAATATATTCTTAATACTTAATGATTTTGTTAGAAAATCGTGTCTGGACTGAAATCAGTCAGTCGCAAGCACGCGGAAAAAATAGCGGGGACTTGAGGTAAAGGAGTGGTCACCAGTAAAATTCCAACTCACACGAGAGCGCACAACAAGCTGACTTTTTGTGTTAAGTGTATGTCTTATTTTTTGAAAATAAGTCGATTCTGAAGAGTATCTTATTTTCGATTTCCCTTTTTCAACCTAACCTTATTCCCCATTATAGCACTATCCTGATGAAAATCTAAAAGTCCCCCGCCCGTAGCAGCTTTCAAAAATCTTTTCATAGCCGACGTCTATGCGACAGCGGTATAGTCTGGCCGATGTTGAGTCAGTCTGTGAGTGACTCACGTAGGTTGAGTGTGTTCCACGTAGGTTGAGCTTAGATAGGTTGGGTTGAAAGGAGAAATCGGAAGTGAAGCTACTCTTCACAACCGACTCATGCTCCCAAACAAATTTGACATACACTAAAGCCCAAAAATCGAGCACTCTTATGTCGAGATTGTTCCCGCATCTATTCCAGAAACTCCACCATGTTGACAAAAGTTTTATCTTCAATTATCGGCCATTGAAATTAAATAAAAAAAAAAAACAGAGGAGTAAATTTTTTAACAAAATTGATATATATCCTACATATATGTAGCCTGCGGGCAAAAAAGGGGTCAGTTGGGAATTGGGACCTGTCCCGTGAGAGATGAAAACTCGAGGGGTTCTTAAAATACATATTACGAGATAGGTGAAAAGAGGACCGGTTCCTAAAGTTCCTACCACGTGACCGGTTTAAAAGTCATGACATGTTCTTTTAAACCAGTCCTGTGACATGTCACAGAGGGTAATTGACCCCCTTCTAGGATAAGCCCATGTTAAAGCGATCAGTCCCGTGGCCGGTCCCTATCACAATGAACCTGTCACGTGACGTGTCCTGAGATAGGTTCTTTTGCCGCAGGGTAATTATAAAAAGATTTAGAATATCTGCTTTGCTCTAGTTACCTTACATTATTAAAACCCTCTTTTTTCCCCAGTAATAGTACTCTTTCGTTTACTACTTAATCTTGAAATAAATTTTTACTTTTTCTTCGTTTTTTTTTCAATTTTTTTTGTTCTCCATCTTTTAAGAAAGAAATCATTTTAAAAAAACTTTTTAATTTAACTGACATTAAAAATTCTTTAAATGACTTTTCACTTGTTACACCCATTTAAATATTTTACTCACAATCAGAAAAAAAAGAAATCTTTTTGTTTTTATAACTTTTATATCTAAAGTTTCCATTTTTTGCGCTAAAATAATATAAAAGGTTTTTAATAAAATGTTATTTTTCCCTTGTTTTTTATCATACAGCAAACGAAAAAGAAAGGGGTAACTTAAGAATTCAATTTTATTATTTTTATAATTTTTTGGTAAGAAGACAAATCTTTAAAATAACTTCAATACTAAGTTCATGTATTATTTATAAAATACATATAGATGGTCATAAGCTGACTACTTAAAGCAGGTAATAAAATTAAAACTTCAGATAAGGCTGTCAAATGACATAATGAAGTCATGAGGTAGTCCAAATGTTGGACATATAACTGCAAGTTACTGGGTACCATATTGTGACCATCGATATATAAAATTTCTATCTTCAACCAAAACAACAAGAAATATGAAAATTAGATATCAAGGAAACCCCAGTATTAAGTTTGTTATGTAGTACAAATTTACGTTTGTAAAGTAAGTTTGGCAAATATGTACTACTAATTCTATAAATCTTATCTACTTAAAATGTAAACTATTTAATCAAATAATACCATACATCTTTAGAGTCATTTAAAACAAATTAAAAAATACTTTAAAGAATTTAACTGACAAAACTTGTTATTCATGCAGATCTCAAAAGAAATTTAATTGGTGCTCCAAGTTTTCCAAACATACTCTACATTCCTGTACAAAAAAAAAGTTTATTTATATTTTTGAATATACAATCAGTGTAGTTTTACATTTACAATGTGGTTAGTTATGGCAACATCTTCAATAACAGCGTTAAACTTAAATGTATGTAGACGAAATAAGTGGATCATATCATCACTATATTGTTCTCCTTGCATTCAAATCCTAAAACATCAATTGTTCGTGCTATTCATAGGACATTTACATTACAAACAGACTCTTGGCAAGTGTAAATTGTTACATAAAGAAACCTAAAATTTTTGAAATCTCCTTGTATCGCACTGTGATTTTTATGGACTTTATATGTATTAAAAAGCTAATGAGAATATAAATATTTATATCGAAGATGCGTAGTTTGATCTCAGCTATTTGAATGTGCAACATTTTGAACTCTGAAGGTACTAGAATAATGTTGGAATTATAAAAAAGACGAAGTTGGCGGTAGTGACAAATAACTTTGTATATTCCCACAGGTGGTCTAGAATTAGGTATTGACAACAAAAATACTCCACAAAAAGTGAGTATAAGGTTTGAAATATCAAAAAATTCAACTGCAAAAAGAAATACTTAAAAAAAATGATGTATATGTTGGTAAGGAAGTTAGCTCCACTATCAAAAACCGATTTTAAAAAAAAACACACGACGTAATTAAAAGTTAAAGTCTTTTAAAGTTGTCTGTAAAAATAAATTGCCTGCCTAGATACGTTATGAAATCGAAATTATATCAGCATACATTGTACATACATGGTTTAACATATAACCATACATTATGTAACATATGACCATATTTCTTTGGATCTGAACTTTGAGGGTGATTTTTTAGCAACTTTTTTTTGGCAACACTGCTTTTGTCGGCTCAGCTGATTTCGTGTAACATTTTACTGTCAAACATATTGAGTTTGGTCTATAATTAACACCTACCACAACGGCTAACTTTTGGGGAATAGGCGCTGGCAAAGTTTTTTTATCGGAAAATTGTGTTCAGCGACAAAGCTCATTTCTGATTGAATGGGTACGTGAACAAACAAAATTGACGTATTTGGTGTGAAGAGCTGCCAGAACCATTGTAAGAACTGCCAATGTACCCCAAAAAATATCACTGTTTGGTGTGGATTATGGACCGGTGGCATCATTGGACCGTACTTTTTCAAAGACGACGAAGTCAGGAACGTTACTTTGAAAGGCGAGTGCTACCGCGCGATAATTACAAACTTTTTTTTGCACAAAATGGAAGAGCTGGAATTGGCTGACATGTGGTTTTAACAAAATAGTGCCACATGCCGCTCAGCACGCGAAACAAAAGCAATTGGAAGGCAAGTTTGGTAAAAACTTTATTTGGGGCGGTTTAACGCCTTTAGATAATTTTTTTTTGGGGTTATGTTCTATCAACTCAAATAATGATTTCACACATTTCTCTAAAATGCGTTTTTTTAAATCAAATGCGAAAGCTCTTAATAAATCACCCTTTATAAATATACATGAATAATAAAGGGTGATTTTATTAGCTCTTTGGATTTTCAGCGTAAATTTTTTCAGTGTAAAAAAAGATTCGTGACATGTGGCAAGGCCAAAAAGACTCAGTAAGATTTTCCATTTCACCATGAAAAGACCAACAAACGAACAACTCTTGCAAATCATTTTGTTATCGAAATTAGTGCTGTGTGTGAAATGGGTAAAATTGTCTTCAGCGACGAAGCTCATTTTTGGCTCAATGGTTACTTCAACAAACAGAATTGCCGAATTTGGTGTGAAGAGCAGCCAGATGCAGTTCAAGAGCCGTCAATGCACCTGAAAGATTCGCTGTGCTGATTGTACCGTACTTCTTCAAAAAAAATTCGCAACGTTACAATCAATGGAGCAAGGTACCGTGCGATGATTACCGAGTTTTTTTTTGCACAATATTGAAGAATTGGACTTGGTTGAAATGTGATTTCCACGTGACGGTGCCACATGCCCCACGGCATGCGATACCATGAACCTATTTAGAGGCGAGTTTGGTGAGCAATTAATCTCACGTTTTGGGACCGTTCCAAGATAAGACGATTTGACCCCACTAGACTACAGCCCAGAAAGATAAAATTACAGCTGCGGCATGGCCGCGGGCAACATTTACATGAAATAATATTTAAAATTTTTGTCAATTTTCAAAACCCAAACGGTTTAAGACCTTTTTTTTGGCATGTTACAAATGAAATTTCGAACTGATATATACCCTCACCATAAAAATATCTATGTATCAATTCAATAAGTGTTAATGGGGGCTTGATAATTGGTTTACTTTTATTTTTTTTTTAAGAGAAGCACCACAGTACATTCTTCCTACACATTAACGCGTTGCTTTCTTTCGAACGAGATATGGAAGATATGGAAGGTGGTTAAAGATGAAGGGCTTTAAATATGGCAAACATATAATTGCGCGAAATGATAAATCTTAGGACAGTTGTTGCCCGCCAACTGATGGAGTGTTGTCGAAATTGTTGAAGCTTTTTAGTTCACGTCTCTTTTATATTATTTTATTTCGGTGCTATGGGAACACCAAAGTAGGACGTTGCAATATGTATAAGAGATAGAAAATACATACATTTACCCCTTTCAAAATCATGTTGCCCTCGATGGGCATCGAATCTGCAACTTTCTGTGTAACAGCGTAGTAGCACGATGCTACGTTAATTGGATTTTATTTAATTATACGTATACAGCTTTTTATAATTATATTATATGAAAGATAAATTAAAATATTTATTACGTAATTTAATTAGTTTCGCAGTACTAGTAAAAATAGTTGAATATAGTAAAATTTTTATGTAATTTTGTCTATGCGATCGATGGTACTCCTTAGATTTTCTTTTTCATAATGTTTTCTTATTTATAATAAACCACTGTGCTTTTAATTCTACACAATTTCAAATATTATTATTGAAATTCAAAAACAGATAGTGTTGAAGTTCTATCATTTGAATTATATGGAAAAAAACCCTTCTACAATATTGCAACTATGAATATTACAAAGTTGATTTTTATATTCTTTTATTTCTTAACATTTTTATTGTAATTGTACTACACACATACAGTGAGGAGCAAAAGTGTTTTGGGGTTCAAATAGTTCAGTTATATTGCTTTAAATTTTTAACTAACATATTAAAACAAATGCTACTTTAAAACTTATTTTGTTTGTCTGTCCAAAATCAAGGAAAAAATTTTAACTATTTTATTTGACGAAGATAAAAGGGGGATTTTTTCGCTATTTGGTTTTTCAGTGCAAATTTTTTGAGTGTAAAAAAAACGATTTGTGACATGTGGCACAAAAATGCTCAGTAAGGTTTGCTATTTCAGCATGAATAAACTAACAAACGAAATCCGCTTGCAAATCATAAAACTTTATTGCTGTGTGAGAAATATGTTTCGTGTATTACGTGCATTTTATTGTCATAATCGACACACCGAACAGGCTATTCAAGCTGTTCTGACAAAATTTCGCACTAGTTTAACTTTATTGGACATAAATCCATCAACTTGTTTGCAAAGACTGCATACCGAGGAGAATATTGCTGCTGTATCGGCCAGTCTCAATGAAGATCACGTTATGTCACTTCGTCGACGTTGTCAATAATTAGGCTTGTGTTATTCGATCACCTGGAAGATTTTACGTAAGGACCTCTATATACAACTGCTGCAAAAACTGAAGCCAGGTGACGTACCACAACGTCGTTTGTTTGGTGAATGCGCTTTAGGAAAGTTGGATGAAGATCCATTTTTCTAGCGGAAAATTGTTTTCAGCTATGAAGCTCATTTTTGGCTCTTTTATCGCTGCAAATTTTTTTGTTTTTTAATTTTTTCGGTTAAAACAAACACCTTTTATAATGACATTTTTCTATTTTTATATAAATTTTTAAATATTAACAATAATCAACAAATTTTAACTTTAAAAATCATAAACTTTATGCTCATATTCTGTGTAATTGTAATTATCCGTAAATATCTAAGGCAATATTTGTGCACAAGGTGAACTCTTTTGCCTCTCACTGTACCAACAAGTAGAATATCTTGTATGTGTATCTTTATAGATATCAACTGATTGGCAAAATTCGCATTCGAATACAATAATAAATGCATATGCATGAGCATGAGAATACTCAAGAGTAACAAACTTTTTTATTTCTTAAACTTTATTTGAATTTCTATGTATTTTGCTTCTTACATTTTTCCCCCAACAAATTCATCCTTGTAAAATTGTATAATTTTGTGTATTGATACACTTAAAATAATAAATATGTACGTTATTTAACAAAAATTTGGCTTAGTTTTCTACACATAACCAAAAACTAATAGTCTTTCAAGACTACTTTTCAAATACCATACGAAATTTAAATCAAAAAATACAAGTTTTTAAAAACTACAATGTTTGGTGATGATTCAATTGGGTTTAAAATTAAAAACATTTAACTGCTCAACTTCGTAATAATATTTAAAATAATAATTATTTAGAACACAAAGATTTTATTTAATTGAAGTTCCCTTGTTTATAAACTCGTGGCACAACTTTCAGAAGTTCTTTAATCCCCAATCCCGAAAATTAAACACCCTAAGCTGGCAGTAAAATGTAGCACATTCCATCGCTTATTAAACAGTATTTCATCACATATTGTAAAGGGCGTAAATAAAACTAAAAGTTTTCAGAGAATTATCTTAATATTTTTTATAATGATAGAAGGATCTATAATAGTTATGTTTGAAACCAAATATCGACCAAATGCTCGCCAGGGCTTCGGTGGCATACCTCTATCCGATGGTCCATATTTTCAATGACTCTAAATTGAGGTTCAATTCGTTAATGTGCCGAATTATATCATCCTTTAGCTCTTGAATTGTTCTTGGCTTATATACCTACACTTTTTCTTTTAAATATCCCACGACGTGAGATAACACGGCCATTGAACTTCTCGCGCAAAAGAGCCATTGTTCCGTTGGCAGTGTGGCAAGTAGCACCATCCGATTGGAACCACATATTATCCAGGTACATATCCTCAATTTCTAGCCACAAGAATTCCGTTATCATCTCGCCACCATTTACACCATTTACTGTAACTGCCTGGCCGACCTCAACAGCAAACGAACTGGGCACAAGTGATTTCACATTTCCGACAGACCCGGTTTGCTGAAATTTGCGCACAATTTATAACCTTTGGTCGATTATGCTGACCAAAAAAATCACGAAGTGCACGAAATGCATTTTGATTTGAACACCCATTTTCGTAAAAGGCTTCAACAATCTTAACGCGCCATTCAATTGTGTACCTTTCCATGGTTGAATTTGACAAATACTGAAACAAAGAAAAGTAAAATTAAGTTGTGCAAAAAACTTGACATTAAAGTGTTACTCATAATTAACATCGTGCATTATGGTTATTTATTATTTTTATTTCAAATGGCACTACGCACCGCGACCACAGTAGGTCTTCTGTGCTGCCCAGAATCACGATAAAGGTTAAAGCTATTGATGAAGCCAAGAACCTTGCCGGCTGAAGTGTTCCAAATGTCGGAAGGCGACAAGAAACGGTCACCCAAAAACTTGATCCTCCTAACACAAAGCCCAGGACAATCGCAGAGGACATGCTCTGACGTCTCCGATTCCAACCCGCAAAACCTGCACAGTTCAGTGTCCGATTGACCCTTCTTGTGCTTATGGTACCTAAGGTTGCAATGTCCAGTAAAGTATCTAGTCAGGGTCCCTAGGTCCCTTCGACCAAGGGCCAGTAGTCGCCCAGACCCACCACTGGGCATAGATATAAATCTCTTAGCCTGTCGTACCAATGCCCGTTATACCAATGCACGCCTGACGGTAGATCCTCTTAAGAGCACTCATCGTTTTCGACTGCTCGACCTTAGGCCACCATGCGATGGCCGCATAGGTGATCATAGGTCTGACAATAGTAATGAATGACCAATACACCATCCGCGGACTCAGACCCCATGTCTTCCCAAAGAGCCTTTGGCAGGCATAAAGAGCTCTGGTGGCCTTTTTTTGGACAGCGAGTCAATATGATCATGCATTATGGTTGGACCACTCTTTAGAAATATTAAAACGGGAGATATATGCTTATCTTGTACAGTTAATTAGTTAAATTAAAAAAAAAATGCAGTAAAAAAGAAATAATCAAAAATAAATAATGTCTGTGTAGTTAAGTTCATTTTTTTTACTGTGTAATATGCATGTGGAAAGTCAAACATACATTTCTTTAGAAAATAATTGTACAAGAGTAAAGTACAGTTAAACTTTAATTTGCGCCAGCCTAGGGGCACGAGTAATCGGTTAGCCCGTTCTTTCAATTTAAGCGATGAGTTTCCAAGGAAAATATTTCAAATTTGAAAAAAGACGTCGCTTAAAATTTAGTGTCCCAATTGCATATAACTCACGTCTCGTTATACGCTTGTCCCAAAGATGACGCAAATTGAAGTTTGACTGTATCTTGATGTATGAATTAATGCAGTAGTAGCAAACGAAATAAGTTCATTTCATTTTTATTTCAAGAAAAATTACATTTGCATATTTTGCGGAAATCTTGGGTATTTCCGTATATCTGCCTATAAAAATCATCTTTGCCAAGAACTACTGCTATATTTGTACAAAAGAAATAGTGCATTTATAGCATACATACATATTTGTATATGTATATTTCAGTTATGTAAATATTTTGTATATATTTACTCAATTGCTTTACTGTTTGCCTGCATTTTCAACTTACTTGCATTCCTTTTGATTTTTAGGTGTTTGTATATTTTTCTGTATTTAATTTTTTTTTATATACAGTACTAGTTTAAAATCCCGATGCTTCGTTACCGGTAGTTTTAAATATCGCAATATAATAAAAATAAATTGAGTTCTTATTTTTTAAGGATTTACCTCTTTAAATAAATCTGTTTCACCAGATTTCTAGTCTAAAGAGTTTGCACAATCCATGAAAGGGCTACTTTAAGCCTTTCAAACACATTTTCCAAAACGTAAATGTATTTGTGAGGAAACCCATGTTTAAAATGTCAGGTTTCTAGCCAAAAATTTCCAAAAATTCCATCGTAGTGAATGTCTACGCTGCAAAAGCAACCTACTTGGCAAATTTCAATTACCATATCCAGCGTCTAGACAAAGGAATACCAATACCGGCCAGGAATTTTTTTTTTCGAATTTGATGCTGATAATTTCATTATTATTTTAAATAATTTCATTGATTAATGACAAACCTTTTAAATTTCATTGCCATTAATAATGTAAATACAAATTAACAAATAAAAATTATATCAACGCAATTTTTTCGAAAAACGTAAAATTGGAAGAAATGGCTAAAATAACAAAAACTATTTTCAAATCAATAAATATCGTTAAAATTTAAGTCTGCTATATTTCATTTCGTTCCCCTCGTATAGTGTTCCAATGGCACTCATTTCCCGTTCCATTCCATTTCGTTTCTTTTGTAAAGTGTTGCATTTCCACTCGTTCCCGTTCCATTTCTTTGCGTTACCACTGTCTATAAGTACAGTTTCACTATTTAACCGTTCCATTTCATTTCGTTCCCCTTGTTTACTGTTCAAATTCCACTCGTTCCACGTTTCATTTCGTTTTCACTCCTGTAAATTTCAGCTTTTTAGCCCAAGCAGTAAGAGTAGGCTTCTAGGGGAGCAATATTTCCCCCACAGTGGCTTAAGCAGGTCGTTAAAGGGGACTTTTCCCCTTTGAACCCCTATTTTTACCAGTTCCTGGCGAAAATTCCAAAAAAGTTCCTTATCAGTGATTCAGCCCATACCACAGGGAACACACATTTAAAATTTTAGCTTTCTGGGCAGAGGGACTTAAATAGGCCGAGAATTCCAAAAAGTGCCTCACGGGCAGGCCATTGAGATGATATATTTTCCCTTTTGAACCTATTTTTAGCACAATCCTGGTGAAAAAGATCTTCGTCAATAAATTTGCGCATATTTCAGGAAACGTATATATAAAACTTTTAACCAGAAAGGGTATAGTGCAAACTTGTAAGGGCAAAAAACCAAAAAATCGCATCTTAAAGGATGTCTCTGCCGAAAAAGGATCCACAATTCCAAATTTTAAATTCTTATCTCTAGCGGTATAGGCTGAGAATTGTTGAGTAAGTCAGACAGTCAGTCACGTTATTCTTTTATATATAGACATAACTATTTTCGGTTTTAAATACACCAGAAAAACGGAAATGTAATTATTTGTATACGTGTGATGTCAAGCACATTGCCTGTAAAAGAAATATAACAAATATTACGTTCATACTGAAACCTGAAATAGGTATTTTCGTTTGTTTTTTTTTAGTTTCTTCAAGTTTTTTTCAATTTAAAATTTGTATAAAATTTGAAAGTTCCGTACAAAAGTAGTATAAGTTTTAAAAGTTTTACGTAACTTTGCTCTTGAAAAATGGAACAACTTATCTATCTTAGTTTACAATTTACAAACCCGGAAGTGGCCGAGGGGAGTGCTCACTTTCGACCCGACCGACCAGGTCATCTTCAGCCTCCTTATGAACCATCCCACCCACAAATAACTCAAAGTTTTGAACAGGCTTATATATCACACATCATGAGTAATTTGTGGATGGTGTGGTTCATAAGGAGACTGAAGATGACCTGGTCGCTCGGGTCGAAAGTGTGCACTCTCTCTAGCGCTGATCCTTATAATTTTTTCCATTTAATAAAAAGAAAAGTTTACTACTCGTTAGTAACATTAAATTATGAACTCGAGCCTGATAAATTTTAAAATATATAATTAAAACAAATAGATCGAATAACATACAAAATTTACATGAAAATAGTATATTTCAACAAATAAATTGTATCAATGAGGATTAACTTAATATAAGTTTAGGACAGTTAAAAAAATTTTGTTTAAAATTAGTAAATCTATTTAAAAAACGTTTGACCGATTTTCTATAGAATATAATCAATATAACTATTGAATATGACAAATATTTCCAATACTTCCCTGAACCAATATTTCCGTCTATGGCAGCTTGTAACATTTGAAAAGTAAACAACAATACTCAATTTTGCCTCGAACATGATGATAAAGTATTTTTTCATGGAGTTCTTTTTCAATACATAAATGCAAAGAAAAGTGCGCCTCAGGGTCATCGCAAGCATGCGCTATCTGAACAATCGTTTCGGAGGTGGTTTGGTCGCTTTTAAAGTGGTGATTTTGAGCTCAAAGACAAGAAACGAACGGGTGAACCCAAAAAGTTTAAAGAGTAAGAATTACTGAATGTGGACGAATGCAGAAACGCTTCAGAAGTTGTAAGGATCATTGGGAGTGGAGAATCGACAGTCAGCAACTGCCCAAAAGCCATGGAATTGATTCAAAAGCAAGGAAACTTGGTGTCATATGAGTTGAAGCCACGCGACGTCGAAAGGCTATTTTTCGCTTGTGAACAGCTCTTCGAACGTCAAAGAAGGAGGATTTTTTTGCATTTAATTGTGATGAAAAGTGGATTCATTACGACAACGCCAATCGCAAAAAGTAATGAGTTTTACCCGGCAGCTATCAACATTATTCGCAAAGCCGAATATTCATGGCGTAAAGATTATGCTCTGTATTTAGTGGAACTAGCGCGCGGTGATTTTCTACGGGCTCCTCAAACCGAATTAGACGATCACAGGGGAACGCCATTGCTCTCGACTTATGCGTCTGAGCCGCACGACAAAGTAATTTCACAGCATGACAACGCTCGGCCACATGTTGCAAGACCGCTCAGGACTTACTTGGAAACGCTGAATTGGGAAGTCCTACCCCACCCGCCGTATTCTCCATCCATCGCTCCTTTAGAGTAATAATTGTTCCGGTCGATGACACATGGCCTGTCCAAACAGAAGTTCACTTCATATGAAGCAATGGGTCGATGATTGGATTACCTCAAAAGACCAGTCATTCTTCCCAGCTGGTATCCGTAAATTGCCAGAAAGATGGCAAAAAGTTGTGAACAGCGATGGATAATACTTTGAATAATATATTTGTACACATTTCCGGACAATAAATCTATAAATTTCGAGAAAAAAAAACGCTCATTATTAATTCAAGGTCCAAATATAATATGTATTATTTGTGTAAATAGTCACATCAAAATAAACAACTAAAAATAATAGTGAATTATTAATTTCTTTTTTTTTAATTCCATCTATTGGCAGCATTTAAAAAAAACTATTAAAAACACTTTTGGAAAATAAAATAAACAAAAATCATAAATAGTGAAAATAGCGGACAGTGACAATCAGATCGAATTAATTTTAGGAATTTACTTAAAAGTAAATAATTGGAAAATCGCCTATTTCTTCAGAAAAGTAATAAGTTTTAATTTAGAAAAAAAACAAGGAAATGTATATTAGGCCGTGCATGAGGTGGCAAGACCTAGTAAAATTTTTTTTGTAACAGGTTACCTTTTAATCTATTTTAAAACATGTTTTTTATCACCGTTTCCATGGAATAGGTTCTAGAACTGATTCCCGAGGATGAAAATGTAATGATTAACTGTCTAAGAACCAGTTATGTAACTGATTCTAGTACAGGTTTTATAGCAACCTGTGCGAGGTTGGATGAAACGAACCTATTGCTAATGGCTCAAACTTATACAAAAAGAACCGTTTGTAGAACATAAATGAGCACAATACTTATGTGATATAAGTTGTTCTGCAATCAGTTCTTTGGATTTTTTAGTTTTTACAGGCAAGGTTTTAAAATTTCTTTGAAAAATATTTGAAAATGTTGCCAAATTTCATAGAAATTTGAAAACCAGAATTAAGTTTAGATTTTATTTAGCCAGTTCTCACGTACGCTAACTATTTGTTTCATTGGAAAGTTCCAATGTATAATCGAAAAAAAAGCATAAAACTTTTTATATCATATTTTAAATGTTTACAATACCAAATAGAAACAACGCAACAAAAAACAGTACATTTAATACAAACCTTTTAAATAAAAAGTAAATTGAATAACATTTTCTTGTTAAAAAAACACTTTAACAACACTTGTATACAAATGTATATTGCTCTTTGTATGCAAACAGATACATAGAATAACCAGTGTTGCAGTAGTGACCGTCATCAGAGAGATATTTAAAAACCAATTTAAGTTTTATTTTTTTTTTTTTTTTTTTTTTTTTTTTGTTTAAATTCCCCTTATGAAATTAATGGACTGTAATCCAAATTCATACTGAAAAGTTTTTATTTGCGTTTGATTTATTAGTAACCCTACCAAATAAGCTGTGAAGGAGAGGGGCCAATGAGGAATATTATAATACATACATAAAATATTCATCATATGCCTCGTTGCACCTTGGGCACAGTGGGGGATTTAATATAAAATGGAAATCATTCGGCCATTTTTGACAGGGTAGTTAGGTTATAATAAAGTTTAACACAGTGATAGTCAAAGCGCTGGCGAGCCTAAATTTTTGCGTTGGACCCCAACGGCCTTACAGAAGCAGCACCACACAGTCGAGTATAAGAAAACTAATAAAGCTAATTTTACGTCTATGCGAAACATAAAATCAATGTTAAAACAAGAAAAAATAAGTAAAACAACAACAATAAGTCGTTATTTATCTGCAAGTATTTTTCTAGCTCATGTCTCATGTAGACACCAAGTAACCAATGTAACATAAAATGGTAATATTTAATGGATAAATGATTTAAATAAATTGTTTAAATTCGCTGTATGTCAGAAGCCTTTGAACGTGCAGGAAATAAAATGATATCGTCACAAGCTTTATCTTATGTTAATTATTTATTGTTAAAGTACAAAATCTTTTAATGCATTTTAATTAAGAAAAAATTTATAGACTGTAATTCCTACGGAGGGACAAAAAGATAAAAGTGTTACTTTTAACGGACTGCTAAAATCCCTTTACTTAAAATATTAAGAGAAAGGCTCCCCCTTAAGGATAAACCCAAACTGCATTAGCTTAAAAAATTAAATTAGATGTTTCGCCAGGAAGGTTGCAACTGCCTGCCAAACCGCTTTGCCTATAAATCTGAAATTTAAAGAACGAATGGAATTGAAACACTAAAATTCGAAAATGAAATGGAACGAAACGGGTAACGAACTAAAACATCGAGTGGAATCGAAACACTAGAAAAAAGAAACTAAATGGAATGGAACGCGAAACAGGTGGAATTAAAACCCTTGGCATATGGAAAGAAATTGATTAAAATTACAAACAAGTGTAATTTAAACACTAGACGAGAAGAGAAACTAAATGGAATGAAACGGGAAACAGGTGAAATTGAAAGAAATGGATTATAATTAGGAACGAGGGTTATTGAAACACTAGGCCAGGGAAACGACGTGGAATGAAACAACGAACGAATGAAATTTAAACTTAAAGCAAACGAAACGAAATGTAATGCAGAGTGCAACTAAAACACTCTATTGGCAAGAAATTCGGTTGTCAGCACGAATTTTATTTTTGTTTTGTATGTGTGCTAATTTTCTGATGTAACCATTTGAAATTTTCTTTAAGTCTCTTAATGACCTGCGGAAAATTATTTTCTATCAGAGGGACAATCATTATACGAGCCATTTTATTTATTTCTCTCTCTATTTTATTCTAATATAAAATAAAGCTAGTGCCAAACGGGCATTACTGAAGCATATAATTTATTGAAAATGTTAAACATGTTGAAAAATTTATCATTTTATAACACTTTATGCAATTCTCAAACAACTCACGGCTACAAAATAACTTTCGTGTTTGTTATTTGCTTTCTGAGTTTCCAAACTTATTTGGTAACAACGTATTCAATACTGCTACATAGGTGAAAGCCAGTATGAATATAAAATAAACCACAATATCGTTAGCTTATTGTGAAAAGGTACTAAGTGCTTGTTTTTTTTTTTTTTTTTTTTTTTGAAAATGTAGATTTTAAACCTCAATTGTATATTTACCTTAGTAAAAAAAATAACTGATTACTCATTTATGTGAATATATGTTTGTTTTTTTAAACTACAAAATGTATACTCACACATTCTAGAGAAACATTTTGTGTGAATGACCATATGTGTATATGTAAGTGTGTTTATGAAGTTCTAGTAATTTAAATTAAAATACTTTTTAATAAAACAAACAATTTGTATACACTCAGAATATTATGTAGTTAACTGTTTGTAGTTTAATAAAAAAGTTTTCCGTTCCATTTGAAAATAAAGGAACATACATTTATTTTTCAAAGAAATATCTATATTAACTTTTTTATACATTTATTCGAAATAATTTACTATCATTTATCGATTTTTTTCAGTTTCATTTATTTTTTTCATTTGTTTGAAATTTAATAAAAGTTTACCCACAAAACGGAAACTTATGGTTTATTTGTGTCCGTAACAGTTATTACAAATTTAAATTTTGTTTAGTGTCTGTTTCAAAAAAAATATTCAAAAAATTTCAATTTGATTTTTTATTTAAATTGGTTGTATATATACAAAATTTTTCAATACAAATTACAAGAACTTCATAAGCACACATACATATAAAAACACATTCACACAAAAAGTGTTTATAGCTTCATATGCATACATACATTTTGTATTGTACGAGTATATTAAAAAAAAAACAAAAAATACAAAAACAAAAATAATTTCAAATAAATGAAAAAAACATTTATTTTTTAAGGATTGGTAGGTTGAATTTTGACATTTATTTTAACTGATTATATCATTTGTTTCTTACGGATGTGTCAGTTGATTAATCAACATTTAAAAATAAATAACAAATGGCATTTAATTTAAATGAAAATTAAGTAGACCGGTTTTTTAAATGAAATATCATTTCTTTTAAATGATATTTTCAGTAATTTTAACTTACAAACTTTTTTAAGTGTAAAAATAAAATTGAAATTTTTTGAATATTTTTTTTCTGAAACAGGCAACAAGCTAATTTTAAATTTGTAATAACTGTAATGAAAATATTATATTATTCTTTTAAATCGAGTTTAAGATCTCTTACAAAAAATAATAAATAATCATTTGGGCAATTCACAGCCGGTATTGTATTTTGTATGTTGTATTGAAATACATTATACAAATATTTTCTTGTGAACAGTCAGTTGTATTTTCATGTTGTTAAACGTCAAATAGTGAAGAAGAAAAATAAAAGTATTTATAAATTTATAGAAACAAGAAGAAAAATTAAAAATAAAATGCAAAATAGAGGTGAAAGTGAAAAAAGTGGCATTCACTTGAGACTGATATGTTATGATACACAATACAACATTTAATAAACACAGCAAATGAAGTTGTAAAGTTGTATCAGATTTTTAGGTGTAAATTACCAACAACAATTTTACACTATTGTAAAGTAATACACGATACAACAGATACAACGATACAATACCCGTTGTGAATTGAACAATTATGTTTTGTAAAAAGATCTTAAACTCGATTTAAAAGAATAATATAATATAATATTAAAGATCGAATAAAGAAAAATAAATATATAAAAAATGTAATGGAAATATATAAACCTCAAATTTCCATTTTTTATCAAATTTCCACCAAATGAAAAAAATAAGTGAAACTGAAATAAATCTGTAAATTGCAGTAAATCATAAAATAAAAATTTCTTTGAAAAATATTATATTAAACTACAAACAGTAAGCTACATAGTATTCTGAGTGCAATAATTTAATGGATTTTGGAAAATGCTATAAAATTAAGTTTTTTAGGACAATTAGGAAAAAAAAAAAAAATACAATATTCAGATCTAATTCTTTTTTATATATCGAATTTATTGATATTGATTATACGTATTGTTATCCTAATTAATTATATATAATATGTATGAAAGTGTATTTTTAATGTGGTTCGAGATCATATAAAATTTTTTCAAGTTAGAAAATTATGTAAAAAAAATTAGAAAGAATGTAAAAAACAAAAAATAGTATGTAAATTTCATCTAAACTCAATAGAAAATCCCCTGAAGTGAGTTAAATAGAGATATTTAGAAATACCACTTTCAAGGCCACGAAGAATGTTGATGAAGGTCGTGTCTGACTACAAAGTGAATTTCATTCGGCTAGTGTCTAAATAACTTTTTCTATGTATTCTGCATGAGTACTTAAATAAAAAAATAAGAAATTTTTCATTTGAAAAAAATTTTCTATGATCTCGAACGAGACTAAAAAATGATTTTCATACATTGAATTATATCTTATATTAAAAACTAGTTCTGAATTAAAACAAACATATTTATTTCAAATCGCTCAAACTATGTATATTGATGTTAAAAAATTTCTAGCTTTTTTCAAATTCCAAAATTAATACATTGAAAATGAGCACTAAATCTGTCAATGTTTGGCTACGCCTACTTTGCTGACGTTTTGGAAAAATTTAAAAAGATGACATTGATACGATAGATTTTTATAAATCTGGACAGTTGGTATGAAAAGTCTGTGAAAATGTGCTAAGTCACAGAAGAGCTTATAACTGACACATTTGTTGTTATTTTCCATATATAATAAGAATTAAGCTTTAAAATATATTTTAACCAAACCATGTCTATATCTTTCCTGTTAACTTTTTTTAAGATTAAACTTAGTCCATTTTCATACTAAGCTAACAATGCTATTTCGTTATACAATATGTGTGTGTATTGTATTTGTATGTATGTGGATTAACCAAACACTGAAAAATAAATCCACACAAAAAAAGTTTTTTTTTTTTATACACTTAAAAAAGTTTGTAAGTTAAAATAACTGAAAATATCCTTTAAAAGAAATGATATTTCATTTAAAAACCGGTCTACTTAATTTTCATTTAAATTAAATGCCATTTGTTATTTATTTTTAAATGTTGATTAATCAACTGACACATCCGTAAGAAACAAATGATATAATCAGTTAAAATAAATGTCAAAATTTAACCTACCAATCCTTAAAAAATAACTGTTTTTTTCATTTATTTGAAATTATTTCCGTTTTTGTATTTTTTGTTTTTTTTTTTAATATACTCGTATAATACAAAATGTATGTATGCATATGAAGCTATTATCACTTTTTGTGTGAATGTTTTTGTGTATGTATGTGTGTTTATGAAGTTCTTGTAATTTGTATTGAAAAATTTTGTATATATACAACCAATTTAAATAAAAAAACAAATTGAAATTATTTGAACATTTTTTTTTTGAAACAGACAGCAAACAAAATTTAAATTTGTAATAACTTTTACAGACACAAATAAACCACAAGTTTCCGTTTTGTGGGTAAATTTTTATTAAATTTCAAACAAATGAAAAAAATAAATGAAACTGAAAAAAAAAATGGTAAATGATAGTAAATTATTTCGAATAAATGTATAAAAAAGTTAATATAGATATTTCTTTGAAAAATAAATGTATGTTCCTTTATTTTTAAATGAAACGGAAAACTTTTTTATTAAACTACAAACAGTTAACTACATAATATTCTGAGTGTATTAAACCACTCTGTTTTTTAAAAAGGGAGTTATAAGGATAAGCGCGGTTCATGGGAACAATCTCTAACCCAACTGTAAGTCATTTTTCCAACCTAACGAGAATTATATACGGTGTTAGCTACCCACTAAAAGAAAAATCCAAGGAACAGGTTGCAGAACAGATTACACGTCAGGAGAAAAGGTTCAAATTTGCATTATACAACCGGTTCTTTTGGTATGGCGTTTGACCCAAAAACGATAGAACAGGCTGAATTAAAACCGGTTTTATGCAATAGGTTCGTTCATCGCCGGTTCCCTAGAACAGATTCTAGAACCAATTCTGGGATAGTGAAACCTCATATTTTTGCTCCCAGATATCAGTTCTAGAATCTGTTCTAGGGAACCGGCGATGAACGAACCTATTGCAGAATAGATTCAGAACTAACCAGTTCTTAAAAATTTTGTTCGGTATTGGATATGAGAATAAGTTGATTTGAAATTTAACAAAAATTTTGATAAATATAAAAATGTCATAAAAGATTTTTAATTTTTACAAAGAATATATTTTGAAATTTTGTTTGTTTTTTGTTTTTTTTTATTTTTGATATAAAAGTTTTGGAAAAAAACAATATCCCTACGGAAAATTCACTTTCCTACAAATGGCATCACTGTTATGAATAAACTTTTTATAATATTATGTATTTGGCAGTTTTGTTTCTCAATTAAACAAATTACTCATGTCCGAATGTGCCCCCAGCCATAAAATTGTGTGTGGGCACAATATGACTTCATTATGAGGAATTGTTAAAGAGTTTGTAATTGAACTAATTGTATGCCAATAGAAAAGTTTTATGAAGTTATGAAAAGCAAAAGAACAAGTTTAATTTAATATCAATATTGTTCAGTACAATTCCCTTAATTAAGTAATAACGAAAAATATTAGTTTTGTTGCATATGTATATTTATTTTTTAGTTTTTTGTACTTGCTTTAGTTTTTTTTTTACATTTTTTATCCTTTTTTAAGATATTTGCTTTAAAAATTAATTCAAATTCTCATTTTTTTTTTGTATTTTTATGCCACTTTTGTTGACGATGCGTATTTATACTTAAAAATCTAATATTACATTTAGACCAAGAAAAAACTATCCAGTTTTTATACAAAACCAGTGCCCAGATTCTATAAGACGAGCGACGACTACCGTCCACTTTTGAAGTTAAAATTCTATCGTATTAAAGATGTTACTTACGAAACTGTTGAACTATAACAATGAAACTTACTGTCTTTTACCAAATTTTAACAGTTTAAAATTGAATATAGTAGATATTTTATTTTGAAAGTGGACGACAATAAACGATAATCGTCTTATAGAATCTGGGAACAGGTTTTGATTGTTTTTTATATAATTCCTTTGACATGTAAAAACTATCAAAAGTCAAACACCTGATAGTTTTTGCTCAGTCGCATTATTTGTTTCGTTTAAAGTCGTTAACAAAATTTTAAGCTGACGATTCTGCTAGTGATGTAGTCTGTGCCTCACTAGCATTATCCGGTTTCGGTTCATCAGTTGAGCCAAATACACACATGGGACATTTTTCTTTTAATACAATGCGATATTTTGGATGACTAAAAAAGAAACGTTTCTTAGTTTTTAGATAAATAATAAAAGTTTTTTACATTCGCTTACCTTATACCATAAACAATTGGATTATAAACCGCACTTGTCTTAGCAAATGTTCCTCCCCATATTGTGGCCGTTGGCGTTAGGCCATCAATTTTAAAGAGGCCAAAGTAACATATTATTAAATATGGCGTCCATGCCATAAACCATAATGATATCGTTGTCAGTGCCACTTTAGCCAATTTTGCTTCTGCGCTTTTATCACAATCTTCCGAAGATCTTAAAGATTTGACATTCATTTTTTTAGCCTGTTCACGCATAGCCTTTTCATGGGCCGCCACAGCTGCTATGATAAACCAATATGAATAACAGATTAAGAAGAGGGGTGTATAGTAAACCAATAGAGAATAGCTTATTAAATATGAACGTGGATTCCATTCCCTGGTCATGTAATCAATACTGCAAGCTGTTAAATTTCCTTCGGGAACATAGCTAAAAAAATGTATTTAGAAATATTTAATTTTAAATAAGTCTTATGATCAATGGAAATGTTTAATTTAATGAAATTTGATTGAAAATTCTTAATGTAAACTTGGGGTAATAAATATGAATCTTCTTAACAACTAAAGTGATCGATTATTCCAATTCGGGTTTCATACACAAGGTTTGTGTCTTTAATAACTTATATGGCATTTTAATGGGCAAACATCTGTCATTTCACTGTCAGAGAAGGACCTATCCCAGGACACGTCACGTGACAGGTTCATTGTGATAGTGACCGGTCACGGAACCGGTCACTTTAACATGAGTTATCCTATCCTATTGCCCTCGGTGACATATCACAAGACAGGTCTAAAAGAACATGTCATGACTTTTAAACCGGTAAATTTAGGATCCGGCCCACTTTTTATCTAACTGGTGATATGTATTTTCGGAAACAGTTCACGTTTCACCTATCACGGAACAGGTCCCAATTCTCATTTAGCAATTAAACAAAATAGTGTAAACAACAAAGCATTTTTTTTTTTTGCTTCGAAACAGCGGGAGGTTCTGCTTTACTTTTTCAATTTGCTCACCGAAGCTTATCCTGAATATTTTCATCTACTGGTTTGTGCGATTCAGAAGTGGTGATTTTGACACGGAAGACAATGACCGCCCAGGTCAGCCAAAAAAACTCGAAGATGATCAATTGTAGGCACTACTCGATGAAGATTTTTGTCAAACTCAAGAAGAACTGCAATCAGCAGAATTCATCTATAAGCAAGAAAATTCGGTACCACATGAGTTGAAGCCGAGAGACGTTGGAATATGATTTTTTATGTAAAAAAAAGCTCCATAAACGCCATAAAAATAAATAATTTTTGCATCGAATCATTACAGGCGATGAAAAATGGATCCATTACGACAACCAGAAGCGCAAGAAATCGTTTGTGAAGCCCGGCCAACTAGCCAAATCAACCCCAAAGCCTAATATCCATGGCGCCAAGGCAATGCTCTGTATTTGGTGGGACCTGTACCAAACACAATTGATTCATTTGAAAAGAGCATTGGACGAAAAACGCCCGCAATATGCGACCAGACATGAAGCCGTAATATTTTATCAAGACGACGCTCGATCAAAATGTTGCAAGACCTTTTAAAAAGTATTTACGAAATAGAGGTTGGAAAGTTTTTTCCTCACCCGCCCTATGGTCCAGACCTTAACCCGTTCGGCTACCATTTGTTTCGACCGATGCAAAACGATCCCACTGGAATACGTTTCTCATCAGAAAATGATATCGAAAATTAGCTTGATTCATTTTTCTCAAAAATGTGCAATTCTTTTGGAATCCATATGTAGCCAGAAAGAAAGGAAAAGGTTATAGGTTATGATAAATTAAATAAATTTAAACGCCTAAAATTTGCCAAAAAAAAACATCCCGCATATCTCAGTTATGCACCCAATAGTTACCACTATTATACTCAGAACTGGCTTCAAAAAAATATAACATAAGTATTTTTTTTGTCGCGAATTTGAATAACTTTAGAGATATTGAAGAATAAGTCAATTTTTCGACGATTTAAATGAAATATTTTCAAAATTCTAGTTTTACATTTTCTAACAACGGATCCTGTAAATTTTCAGTTTCTAAAAAATCTTTTGAAGCTAAAAAAGAAATAATTTTAAAACAACCAGATATTCGATGACAACAAAACAGAATTAATCAAAATTCAGTGTTTATTTTTATAGTCATCCTTCCAGTCAAAAAAAAATAGTACTGGTACTACTCTAAGTAGAGCTTTTCCACCCACTAATGTTTTTTACAAAATTTACAATTTTTTTTTTAAAATCTTGTACATTTCAAATGGAGATTGTATTATGCCAAAATTATGTTAGAGCAGAGGAAAGGAGTTATCTGTAGCACATTGAACTCAAAAGATTTTGGCTTTCTGCTTCCAAATCTCCATTCCAAACTTAACAGGATAGAAGATTAAAAAATACAACTACGCTTAAAATAGTAACAGAAAATAACAATAAAAAGAAATGATATTTTATTAAAAACCGGACTATGGCTTTTATTAATTATTATTAAATGTTGTTTAAACAAGTGACAAATCAGTAATAACAAATGATTATTCATTTAAAAATAAGTGTTAAAAGTGATTCCGTAAAAAATAACAGATTATTCATTTATTTGAAATTCTTTCCATTTTTTGCCAAATAACTTTTTTTTTATTTGAAAATGCTATAAAAAAAAGCTACTGAATATTTTCTTAAATTTCTTTTTTTATTGAAAGTACAATCCTTCCGGTTAATAATGGAAAATGATTTCATTCAAATGGCTGCCTCGGCTAGCCATGCAGTAGCCTACACGATCGGTCCAATTTTTAAGCACATTATCGATTGTGTGCAGCTGTATTTCACCAATGGCTTCACGAATATTGTCCTTTAAAGCGTCAATTGTCTCTGGCTTGTCGGCGTAACACTTATCTTTGACGGCACCCCACAAATAATAGTCCAACGGTGTCAAATCGCAGCTCCGTGGTGGCCAAACAACATCAGCTCTGCGGCTGATAATGCGATCTTCAAAAACAGGGCGTAAAACATCGAGTGTAGCTTCGGCTGTGTGGCACGTAGCGCCGTCCTGTTGAAACCAAATGTTGCCAATATCCTCCTCTTCAATTTTTGTGAACAAAAATTCGTTCAACATGGCCCGATAACGATCGCCATTGACTGTAACGGCCACTCCTTGCTCATTTTCGAAGAAAAATGGCCCAATTATGCCTCTGGACCAAAATCCGCACCAAACAGTGACTCGTTTTGGGTGCATCGGCTTTTCAATGTATGCGTGCGGGTTTTTTGTGCCCTAAATGCGACAATTTTGCTTGTTTACATACCCGCCAAGATCAAAATGAACTTCATCTGAAAATATGACATTGACAAGATGACATTCTTCAACATTACCATGGGTTTTCAAAGTAATGTCGCAATATTTCCCAGCGTTGTTCAAGCGTATACACAACCATATTCGTTCAGCGGAAGGATAAAACTAATTATCTGTCAAATCAGACATGAGCTTAGTGTTACCATTCACGAAATAAGCACTAGTTAAAAAAAAACGTTAGATGGCGGACCCTATATTTTTGTTTTTTAATCTACAAAATGTTTACTCACACAGTCTATAGACACATGTTTCGTGAATGAGCATATGTATGTGTGCTCATAAAGTAATTTGATTTCAAATAATTTTGTATATAAACAGTTTAAATAAAAAACAAATTGCAATTGAATATTTTGTGTTTTTTTTTGAACCAGACAGCAAACAAAATTTAAATTTGTAGTAACTCCAACGGAAACAAAAAATTTCAAAAAATTAAACAAAATGAATTGGTAAATTTTTTTTAACTTTCAATCACGATTTTCTCAAAAATGGAACATGAAATAAATAATTAGGAAACAGATTTGTAATAAGGCTTCAACTATTTCGATGTTGGGGTGACTCACTCTTCTTTGTGAACCAGTGATATTAAGCAGAATGAACAAAGTCTTTATTGGTATTTCTTTTGAATATATTTGTTAATTTTTTAACATACACTCACAATATTATTTAGTTTAAAAAAATCTAAAATACCCATTAAATTAATTGAAAATACAATTAAAAAGAGGACATCTGGTTTTTTATTATATTCAACCCATTTTTTAGAAAACAGATTTGGAATAAGGCTTCAACTATTTTGATGGAAAATACAATTAATAAGAGGTCTACTGATTTTTTATTATATTCAACCGATTTTTTTTATATGTATTTTCAATCATTGAACTTAACAGAACTAACCAATGACTGAAAACCCTATTAAATTATCCAAACTATTAACTCACCTGCTCCATCCAAGCATTGGCATTATAGTCCAAAATGTTGCAAACGACCATATTAATGCAATTTTTATAATGGCCAATTTAACTGTCATCGGTCTGCCAGAAACACCCTTTACAATAACATTATAACGATCCAGGGCAATCATGCACATTGACCATATGGAAATACAACCAAACATAGAACCACATACTGCATAGATATCACACCACAATGGACCCAATATCCAAGTTTCAAAATAAAAATTTATAAGCATCACCGGTGACTGAGAGACCATCATACAAAAATCCGAAAATGCTAAATTTAAAACCAACAGATTGGCTGGAGTTCTTAAGGATTTAGTGCCACCGAAAATATAGACCACAACGCCATTGCCACATAGGGAAATAACCATTATAACAAAACTAAAAACACCCAATATTTGATTCATGCGTGTATCCATGGGAGGAAAACGATTCCAATAGGGATTAACCAAATGGGCCATATCGGGTGTAATCTGGGTAATGAAATTTTATTTTATTTTCACCATCGGACTTTCTATTTACAGCGAACTTACTCTATCCATTATGGAACCATTTCCCATTTGAGCCTCAAATCTAGGTGTTTCGTTGTAATTCATAATCCTTGTAGCTGCAATAATTGCTTCCAACACCCTTTAAAATGTCTTCCTTCTTTATATTTTTTTTTTAATATGTCATTTAAAATTTTGTACTACATTAAGTTGATTTTTTTTTTATTTTCCACCTTTTTAAACTTTTCAACTGTAATTGCGTTATAAATTTGATTTAAAATTTCTATTTTTTCGCACTTAACAAAGTCTGTTCATGCCATTCGCAAACTTTTTATAGTAAAATAATTTTCTATCATTTTGTGGTTTTTAATTCGATTAGTGTTTGTATGATATTTAAAAAAAAATGCCAAATAATGAAAAAAAAAAATAACAGAAAAAATCTCTTTTAATATTGTATTAACCAAAGTGCATAAATTGACATGCAATCATTATGCATGTGAATTAATTAAAACTACTACAAACTATTGGACTAGACCTGATTTATATGTACTTTACCCTACTACCTGCCCGTACGCGGCTGGTGTGTTCTTTGCATTTAGTCATGTTTTCAGTCATTCATTTTTCATTTAAATATTTTTTAGTATAGTGTTTAATAGACAAGCTATCAGATAGGGGATTTATTGCAATTTTATTTAGTAAGTGTAGGCTTAATGTCAATAAAAATTTATATGAGGCTTTCTATAAGTACTAACCCGCAACAAGAAAAATGATCAATCTTAGAGTATTTATTGTCTTATATGAACGATATGGAAAAAAGTTTTTAATTTTTCCAAAAAGTGGGTGAAGTGGACAATGTAGAGTGAATCTTCTAAATTAATTAACAAATAGGGGAAAATGTTAACAAAATTTTAAAATATATAATTTTAGTATAACTATGTTTACAAAACAATATCATAATGAAATTCATAAAAATTCAAATTCATTAATGAGCATGGTAAGTGTTTTTTTTTTTTGCAGTAGAGTAGGCACTTTTGTGACCAATGAGTTTGAAATATAAGTGACAAGATAAATATCGTCAACATCGCCCAGGCCACACAGCTGCGGCAAGGAAAATTAAATTGAGTATGTAGGTTCCTTCTCCAGTTCTCGTAGATGGGATTTCGCTGATTTTTGCTGATAAGCTACTTTTTGGAATTTTTGCCAGGAATGTGGTATGTAAGAGTTTTAAAATCAGAAATGTCTCCCACCTGAAATGTAGTGCATAGGTTCCTCCTGCGGCGTACGGGATTTTTGAAAATTTCTACGAAGAGGGGCAAAAAGGGGGAAGTCTCCCCTGGCGGCCTACCCAAACCCTTTTTGCCTAGAAACCTAAAACTTAAAACTTGTGTTTCCTGGAGTTTGGGATAACTAACTAACAAGATGGGATTTTTAAAAATCCCTATGAGGAGGAGCGAAAAGAGCAATATCTCGACTATGATGGCCTGCCCAAACCTCTTTGGTTAGAAACCTGGAAGTTTCGTGAGAAACGTGATACAATATGGGTTAGAAAATGGAAAAACGGCCTCCTTTAAAGCCTCTTTTAACTGCTTTTTCTAGAAATCTGAAATTTAACGAACTAGTGGAAATGAAATACTAAAAATGGAAACGAAAATTGGTAGAGAATGTTACAGAAAGCTAGTGGAATTGAAAAACTAGGTAAGGGGACCCAAATGGAATGAAACGGGGAGCGAGTGGAATTGAAACACTTTACTTGGGGAACGGAATAGAATGAAATGGGGAACGAGTGGAATTTAAATGTTAGACAAGGAGAACGAAATGAAATGGATCCCGAAACGACTGGAATTGTAAAATTACAGAGGGGAAATGAAATGGAATGGAAGGGGAACAAGTGGAATTGAAACACTTAACAAGGGAAACGGAATTTGAACTAGGAAGAAAGTTTAATTAAAACCCTAGACAGGGGGAACCAAATAAAGTAGAACGGGAAACGAGTGGAATTGAAACGAAATAATAGTTATCGATTTGAACATATCGCTTTTTGAAAACATTTATGTCAATGGTAATTATTTTTGTTAATTAGTGCATCATTAAAGTAATGAAATTTCAGCGATTTTCATTAATCAATCTGGATTATCATTAAACATTATCATAAATTTAAAAAAAAAAAATATAGTGATGTGGATGCAGTGGTAAAATATCATCAATTTGTTAGTCCCATGTATGGAAGGCAGCCAAAAAGATTGGATACTTTGAAGTTTTTTCCCGGTAAAAGTATCCGCCTTATCGTCCAAAACCAAAACCTCTTGGGATAAAATCCTGAAATTTAATATTCTAATTCACGGTTTCGGAAGTTTTGCCTGGAACGTGGTAAAATTGTTTCAAATATTGGTTAATCTATTCATTTTCGACACAATATCCCAGCAAAAATAAATGGAAGTAATGCTTAAGGAATCAATTTTTCATTGATTCAAAAGTATCTTTTAGTGCTGATTTTCCTCTTCCAAAGAAGTTCTTTTTCACAGCTTCGAAAATGTGGTTTTGAATAAAATTAACACTTCAAATCTATTACGGGTAAGCAAGGTTAAACATTAGCCACATATATTTTCATGTAAATTTTATATTTATAACTATGGTTAAGTACTAAACTTTAATTATTTTAAATAGAAGATATAAGGTTTAAATGAATTTTAACAATTTCTAACTCACAAAACTTAACAGATTTTAAATTCTTTAAAAAATAGTTATCAATAGAAAATGTAAAAAATTTATTATAGTAAAAATTGCGAGAATTTTGAACAAAGTAATTTAACAAATAAGTACCGATTACGTAATGCGTTATAATATATCCAACAGTCAAAGTCACAACAGCAACAACAAATGTGTCAGCTAAATTCCCAGGTAGAAGCTACCGGGACATGGTGAAAATGTGGCTAAGGCCCGATTACTGTTGTTATGTTAAAATTTAATTTAAAAATTCATAATTTATTCGTGAACATCAAAAGATCTCATTTTTCACCAAACCATAAGAAGGGCTTTAGATGCAATGAAAACGAATCATAAAAGAAAACTTCCACCCTCTGACACCCCTATGTAAAAATCATTTGTTCCGATCCAAATTTTCACAACACCAGAATCAAAATCACTGCTTCTTTTTCTCTTCTTTTGCTACTTTTTTCTTGCTGGGATATTAATTTTAAAAAACTTTTTCTTAAGGCGAAAATTAGAAAATTTTCATAAAAATTACATATTAATTTTTTGGAATGTACGTCATGCGGTTTTGTGCTGGGTGATTAATTACGCACTTTTCCCCTTTTTTACCAAAATTTTACCGCGTTCTTATTGAAAATCTCATAGATTATATCTTTACAAAAATTTCTATGCAAAAATATTTAGACGACCGTTAGGAGGAAGCCCATACATCGTACACATATTTCTAGCCAAAGCGGTTTGGTCACCCTGTTAAGAGAGGTTCTTCTGCCCATTTTTTTTTTTTTAAAGAGATGCAACATTCAGGAAATACTTCCGAGATTATAATCTTTAGAACAGTTTTTGGCCGCCACCTGATGAAGAGTTGGCGGAATCATTGAAACTTTTTAGTTCATAGCCCTGTTATGTTATTTTATTTTGGTAGAGTTAAGTGCTATAGGAATACCAAAGCAGGACGTAGAGATATGTATGAGAGATAAAAACTCTTGCATATTATTTTTTAAATTAATGTTGCTGTCGCTGAGGATCCAATGAGCAACCTTTTTTACAGTCCAACGCGCTAATCATCAACAATAAAATATTTTTTATCACAGAATACATATTTTAAATTATTGATTTTTAACCTAGGTGGGGCGTTAAAGCAGACTCTTTTACCCCTTCTTGCTCCATCCGTAAAAGTTTCGAAAAATTCCGTCTCAGTAATCCGACATTTTATAACGTTCCTGACAAACTTTTCAAAAAGTACCTTATGAATGAAGTAGCCCATACCACGGGGAAAATATATTTTAAATTTTAGGTTTTCAAAAGTTGCACAAGAATATCTTTAAGCTATTTCTGTTTAGCTTTATTTTCTTTTTTTCTTGAATATTCAAAATAAAATGAATATTTTATACTTTTCTATTTAAATCAATTGTTTTATATGCCTCTAGGGTTTATTTATTAAAAAGTTTAAACTTTGTACAACAAGTGATTAAAAACAAAACAAAACATAAAACTATTTTTTATCTCATTTTAAGTAATTGACCTTCCCAGTATTCTACAAAACTAGATGGCCGATTAATAAAGAAGCTTCGGTCAAAACCAAATTATTTGCAAAACTTAAATAAAACAATTGTAAAATAATAATTATTAGTTATTATTATTATGTACACATTAAAGACTTGTAGTGCCTAATGTAACCCCTGAACGTATGAGTGATATTTATGAAAATTAGTATTTATCATACGCCCTGTGGCACCACCTTACGAAAGAGAAATACCACCCGTTCCATTTTGCTACAGGGGCGCAAAACTTTTTAATGAATAAATATATAAGAGCTTTGCAAAATCTTAGTAATAGATGCTCCTTATATTAAAATTATAAGCAGCAAAGTTAGGATCTACTGTATACAGTGCTTTTAAAGAATTCAATACTTAAATACACTTAAAAAAGTTTGTAAGTTAAAATAACTGAAAATATCATTTAAAAGAAATGATATTTCATTTAAAAACCGGTCTACTTAATTTTCGTTTAAATTAAATGCCATTTGTTATTTATTTTTAAATGTTGATTAATCAACTGACACATCCGTAAGAAACAACTGATATAATCAGTTAAAATAAATGTCAAAATTTTACCTACCGATCCTTAAAAAATAAATGATTTTTTCATTTATTTGAAATTATTTCCGTTTTTTATTTTTTGGTTTTTTTTTTAATATACTCGCACAATACAAAATGTATGTATGCATATAAAGCTTTAAACACTTTTTGTGTTAATGTGTTTGTGTATGTATGTGTGTTTATGAAGTTCTTGTAATTTGTATTGAAAAATTCTGTATATATACAACCAATTTAAATAAAAAAAAAACAAATTGAAATTTTTTGAATATTTTTTTTTTGAAACAGACAGCAAACAAAATTTAAATTTGTAATAAGTGTTACGGTCACAAATAAACCACAAGTTTCCGTTTTGTGGGTAAATTTTTATTAAATTTCAAACAAATGAAAAAAATAAATGAAACTGAAAAAAAATGGTAAATGATAGTAAACTATTTCAAATAAATGTATAAAAAAGTTAATATAGATATTTCTTTGAAAAATAAATGTATGTTCCTTTATTTTTAAATGGAACGGAAAACTTTTTTATTAAACTACAAACAGTTAACTACATAATATTCTGAGTGTAGATTTTATTTTGTGACTGAAATGATTGAATTGTCAATCTACAATTTTACGAATGGAATAGATTCTTAGTTGATCTCAATCAATTTAATATGAAAAGACTTCATATGATGTGTTCCATGACTAAATTTAATCGTTCCGGCTGCTGCGTTAAGTTTTATTATGGTATCAAATCAAATTTTGGAAATAGAAATTTTTAATTTCGGAAAATTTCACATTTTTGTTTCATACCGATAGATTTTAAAATTTTCAAATTTTGGAAATTCAATCGATTTGTTTGATTTAGGAAATTGGGAATGATATTTGATTTTATTTATTCAATTTAAAAATTTTGAACTTCTTTAGTAGTTTCAATTAAATAAAATTTTAGACATTTTTACAAATACAAGAAAATCAAAATCATAAATTAAAAAAAAAATTACCAAAACCAAGAAAACCGCTAAAATTGAAAAGAAACTCGCCAAATTGGAAAAATTTTACAAAAATAAAAAATCGCTCAAATTAAAAAAATTTGCCGAAATAGGATAAAATAAATTTTAAAAAATTGCTAAAATTCTAAAAACAGCTACAATTGAAAAAATCGCCAATATTTAAAGAAATCGCTAAAACCGAAACAACGATGAATTAAAAATTTTGCCAAGATTGAAAAAATCACTTATACATCAAAAAAGCCAAAATTGCAGAAAATTTTAAAATTTTAAAAACATCGCCAAAAGTGGAACAAAAATCACTCAAGTTCTAATCGTACATATCTCGAAAAGTAAAAACGCTAGAAAAATAATGGCCTTCATTGCAAGATTTTAAGATAGCATCTTTCGCGAAAGCCATGCGCCGTAGATATAAAAGGACTTTTTATTTTAACATCGCCCTTATCTCGAAAAATAAATGAAATAAATGAAAATTGACAATGGACATCTGTAAAACACCGCTTAGGTAAAATTTCATTCTCATATCTCGAATGCGCAAGAGAAAACATTTTTATGCCAGACATTAAAAATCGCGTAGATAAAATTCTGGTTATTTTTTCATTAGTGACTAAAAATTACCTCCAGTTCCCAACTGCCCATCTTAAGTTTCGGCTTGCCTAAGTTTTTAGATCACGTTTATCTAGGGAACTTTTTATTACAGGGAGAAAATTGCTTATATTTTGCGATATTCCATTTTAAAGTTTTCAATTTTACGATTCTTTTGATTTTGGCAATATTTATTTTCTCATTATGCTATTTTTTTTAGAATTTTGTTGTATTTGTTTTTAATTCGAACGATTCTTTTTTAAATTTTGAGAATTATTTCACTTTTGGCGTCTTATTTCTACAAATTTATTATTTTTAATTGTGAATTCAATCATTTTTTTTTTTTTGCTTTTCTAAGAAATTGTTAAATTTAATATAATAATGTTTCCATTTGTTTTTAAATCAAATGAAGAAAATCGTATATATTTCCAAAATTGCTCAATCAAATTAAATAAATTCGAATAAACTCCCAAATAGTAAAACGAATAAGTAAGAAATCGAATTAAATCCTAATGATTGAATTCCAAAATATTTATCAATCTTTAAATCAATAGAAATTCGTTAAATGTGTTCGAAATTCAAAAGAATTAATCTTTTGCAACTGTTTGAAGAGAAATTTAATCGATTTAAAAATAAATCGAATTCGATTTGTAAGAAATTCATTCAAAATATAATTTATTCTTGAAAACTTTGACGCATATAATTCACAACGAAAACTTAAAAAAAATAAATTTTTTTTCTTTATAATTGTAACATTTTTAGTCATCATTGTGCCGGTTAGGAAAACCCTTTATATTTATTTATACGGAAATATAATTTTCGTAAGTACCTGGTACTCATTCGCTGCAGGAAAAACATGCAAACATAAGTCAATATTTGTATGCTGAAATGTAGTTTCGGTTTTATTATTTTAAATTAAAATAAAATTCGGTAAGATACTTAATAAAAAATACTATAAAAGTAAGGAAAAAGTTTTACGAGAGTGATGATGTTGATGAAGATGATGATAAAACAACAAAACAAACAACTTCCTATTTCAATCAATACTTAAACAATTTCACTCAGGCAAACACAAACTTATATTCTCGTACACTCAAACTAATAAAAATTTACATTAACCCTTTCATGCATTAACGCTTAATATAATTTGTACTGTCGACAGTGTTTTACCGCAAAGATATAGTCTGTCGATAAGGTTGGTTTTTATTTACTTTGTTGGTCACTGTTCAAAAATTAAAATGAGAATTAAATAAGAGCTGCCTTCAAACAAAACTCAATAAAAAAATTTCTTAAAATACTGAATAGTTTCCACAAAACGGGAGGACAAACTTTGACACGGCTGCCACTGTTCACTGTCACTTTTTCTATCTGGTTGGACTTTATAAATGTATAAAATGCTTGTTCAATTTGTTGTTGAAGAACACTAAGTTGTTCGGGTTTTACATGTTGAATTTAACTAATCTACACTCAAAAAAAGACATGAATTTCCTTTAAAATAGTTTAAAAATTTTCCTCAATTTCAGTCAAATTCTATTATTAATATGAATAAAAATTCCTATTTCTGGGTAAAAACGAAATAGTTTATATACTCAGAAATAGTTCATACCTTTCTTAAGTAAATAAAAATTTATCAATTTTTAAAAAAAACATCTCAGTTTTAAGGAATTTGCATACTTGAATGTAATAAAACTAAGTTTAGGTCAAAGAAAAAAAATTAGAACATAATTTACTCCCATTTAGTTAAAAAAAATATGTCTAACATAAAATGAGAAAGTACTTGAACTTAAATTGTGTTAATTTTTTTCGCTAGTAGTAAAATTAACTAAATTTAAGAAAGCCATTTCTAAATTCAGGTTTTAAGTGTACTTTCTAATTTTTAAGAAGTGTTTTCCAAAAATTAGCTTAAGCAATTAAAAAAAAGGTAAAAAGTTTTTTCCTATGTAATAATAGAAATTAATTTTTTTTAGAAACTGATAAACTATTTCTAAGGAAAATTTTCATGCAACTTAGTTCAGATAAATTTTAAATATATTAATAAAATATATATATTTTTTTTAAGTAAAAGTTTTCTAATTTTTGAAAAATAATTAACTGAGGTATAGTTTTTTTTTTTTTTGAAAACGTTTAAATTATTTTCAATACTCTTTTCCAAAGAAAAATTTCGTTAAATTAGATAATTTAAGAAGTCAAAGGACCCTTAGTGTTCCTTAGCCATAAAAGGCGTGTGTCACTTTTTTGTAGTTCTCTCAAGCAGAACCGTTATTTAACTACGAAAAGGATCTGACTTTGTCAAAATTTATTACGTTTCAGTACATTTTTTAATTTGTTTACCTTTTTGCTAATGAAATTTAATTAAATTTTTAATACATGGGTATAGCAAAAAGCTTTTTGAGAGCAGTGTACTCACAAAACGGAAGTCCTCCGAAAGTGGGAAAATACTAACACAATAAGTGTAAGGTATTTTAAAATATATGATTAAATATATTATCTTCACCATTTAAACAGTTTCATATTTAATAGAAAATTTTTATCAAATTTAAGGATAATTTTCACTTAAAAGAAGTGCTATTTAACTTAATGTTAGAAAATATTTTCTTATTTTTAGGAATGAACTTAAATAAAAAAAAAATTTCTTAAAATCAAGGACACATTTCCTAACTAACAGTACAATTTTAGATGATGTATGAACTAATTTAGAGGAAATTTTACTGTTTTCTAATAAAAATTTTCTTTTCAGTAGTAAAATTTTTCTATAATTTAGGAATTTTTACCAAATTTTAAGTAAAATTTGTTTATTAAATTCAAGGTAAATTTTATTAAATATTGCTAAAAAAAATGTCTGGCGCCATTTTCATTTTAATTTCCTCCAAAAAAGTTAACATTTCTAAATTCTAGTTCATTTTTTTCTGAGTGTATTATGCTATATTTTGGAGGACGCTAATTACTAAAAATTTGAGCTCACAACCACAGTTGGGACGTTAATTTTTTTAGAAATTTTTTAATATAAACTCCCGGTTTTCCTCTGGGTTTTATCCACCATCTTGAGCCGCCATTTTAAAAATTTCTAAAAGGTCTTATTGGATCATAAAAAAAGACGAATAAGAAACATTTTAAGCACAAGATCATTAAAATCCATCAACATGAAATTTGGGCAGAGTTTTGTTACGTTTGACAAAGTATGTTACATCCCATATACGAGGGCGGTCTTAAAATTAGCCAACCTAACAAAAACCACAACAAATTTGAGAAAATTTTCTTCATTTCTCTACATAATCTCCGTTTAACTCAATACACTTTTCCCAGCGATATTCAATAGCTTCGATACCCTGTTAATAGTAAGAACTGTGTAGCTCCTTAAAATAGCTATCAACCGCAATTCTTGTTCCACCGAGCCATTTTTAAGTTTGGATATAGTAAATAAGGCGTGGGTGCTAAATCTGGCGAACAAGGTGTGTGATGAAGCAATTCGAACTTTAATTCACTGATTACAAATTCACTGAGAACTTTTATTTTTGATGGCTCCAAACAAAAAATACGAAACATATGTTTTATAAGGTTGCCACTTTTCACCAAAGTAATTTTTTTTTCAAACACTGCTGCCATCTACACTAGGGTGGGTCGAAAAAAAAACTTGCACCGGTCACCCCCTAGAATTAAAGATAATGTAAAGAAGATCTCAAAAAAATTTCTTTTTGCCACGCCCCTTGACCCCGTGCTTTTAGTTTTTTGTTTCCTGTGCCTCTATTTATAGTCCGATATATCATTGTGATATGTCATTGTTCTTAAAATAACAAAAGGTACATTTCCTACTTTGATCACTTTTGACTCCGACGTCAAGTTCTAGAATTGACTTCTGTAATCTCGGTTTCGACCCCCTAATTTCCCTTTTTGTTTTTTTAAAGGATAAAAAAGTTTTTTAAATTCAATGAAATTTTGTCTTTTACAGTATATATTTTTATTCATAAACAAAAAAACTACAGAGGTTTTAAAAAATACGATTTTGTATAAATTTGACTTTTTATGCCAACATTCATAAACAATGATTTATAAAGATTTGCTCAACCTTTGTTCTTGCTTTCGTTGACATTTGATAAATTTTATTTTCTCCTTGATCAATTTTATTTTCTCCTTGCACTCGATTTTGCATTTTAAATAAGTATTTTTCTGTTATTGTTATACAAAGATTAGATTTCCATGTCATTCGCAAAATACCGAACGCTTTGTGCGAGTTGTTAGTGAATCCGCAAATAAGATAACGGACGAAAACCGCATGAGGTATATATTTAATAAAATAAGAAGTTGAGAACAGTATAGCCAGCTAAATTGGTTTAATTTAAATTATATCAATTTAAAAATAAAAATCAATATATAAAATAGTTTCATCTATTTAATTTTTTGTTTTTAAATAAAAAAATAAATTACAATATTATAAAAAAGTCTGTTAAGTAAACAAAACTGTTATTTTGCAGAAAAATTATCTTATGAAAATCGATTTGCTAATAGCAACTAATTTTTAATAAATTGTTATTTCAATTTATTTTTTTTATCCCTTGAAATTTTCTTTATATTATTAAAAAATTTCAACTTTTTCAAAAACTTTGCTCTCAATTTAGAAAAAAGAAAATAACTCAAAATGTTTGCTAATTATAGTAACTCGGGTATACAAATCTGTAAACTCAGCAACAAAAATTAGTAAAAAAAAATTGGTAATTTGTAAGAAGAGAATTGGAAAAATGTTCGCTAATATATGATTTTGTACCAAAAATTATTACAAAAACTGTAAATTGGGACATACTTATAACGATTTACACATTTTTGTACTAACTTTTTTATTTTAGTGTTTTTCATGGAATTTAAAAAACTTTTTTATCGTTTAGAAAAAAATGGAAATAAGGTGGGGTAGAAACTGAGATTCCAGAAGGCACTTCTAAAACTTGACGTCGGAGTCAAAAGTGATCAAAGTAGAAAATGTATAGATGCACAGGAAAAAAATAAAAGCGCGGGGTCAAGGGGCATGGCAAAAAACAAATTTTTGAGATCGTATTCACATAATCTTTAATTCTAGGGGGTGACCAGCACAACTTTTTTTTTGTATGGAGTGCGACCCACTCTAATCTACACGTCAGGTCGGCTAATTTTGGGACCACCTCACATCTTGTGTCAGAAATTAACCTTAGTTTAATTAATTTTATTGTTACGATTTCCTTTCTTCCTTTTTATATTCCAAATATTAGTAAGAAACAATTGAAATTTTTATTGCAACTTTTTATTAACACAAAAACTTAATTCAATTATACTTTAACACAATAACAAAATCTTTTAATTTAATCCTAAATGTTGGTCCGCGTTGTTGCCGTATTAACGTTTCATCTCATACTAAAATCATACCCTTAGATCAGTTGCGCCCAACTCATATGCACAATGTGCAAGCTTTTACAAAAGAGCTTTTTCACCTACAGCGAGCTTCGACGAGAGCTTTTACATATATGAGGGCACAATACAAGGATGGAAATTTTGAATTTCGAAATGTTATAAGTTGTATAATTTATTTAAGCCAAAACATTTTAATACTTCTTTTGAAAGATCTTTAAACAAAAAACGACATCTTTAAAAGGCTTACTGTGCTTTGCAAAGGATAGATATTTTTTCACATTGAAATTGGTCGATTGGCAAATTTTTCTTTTGAAACTTTAATTTCAGTTCATCTACTAATTTGGCCCTATCTAAATTTTTATTCAAAAATCTCTTTTGGCATGTATTATAATGCTTTTCAATGGTATGTTTGTGATGGCGTTTAGCATTATAATCACAAACCAAACATACGGGATCGCCGTCATTGTTTTCAATAAACAAAAACAACTGTTTCCACGCTTTAGAAAATGTATTTTTTTAGTGAACATAGACTGATCGTTGTGTATTTGAAAAGTTATTTTCAAGTTGAGGGAAAAGTAGTAACGTACTAAATTTTCCGTCCCTGAAAAAAATCTCTTTACTACAAACGCAAATATCATAGTATTAGTGTTTGTACGCCACCCCAACATACCAAATGACTTGAGAAAAATATTATTATAAGCTTACAAACACAAGCCTTAAGCTTGAAAAAGACTTGAGAATATATTGAAAAAGGCTATCGTAACAATTGTAGAAAAATCAAAACGGAACCCTCGTGAAAATATTATGTGTGTATAATTACTTTAAGCTTATTCTTGCAATTGTAGAATAAGCTTACAAAAATAAGATATTATTAACAGTTGAAAAAGAGAAATCATAATTATTTTCTTTAATTTAATTTATTTTTTATTTTAATTTTAAAAATAAATAATAATAACTCATTTTAAATATAAAAAAAAATAATTCATTTTAAATATAAATAATAATAATTCATTTTAACCATAAATAAAAATAATTAAATTTAATATGCAATTGCACGTTCACTATATAAAATTTACAACTAAATGTACACGCAAAACACGTTTGACAAATTTAAAGAAAAAGTAATGGCACTTGTTGTATGCATTATAAGCGTAGAACAAAGACAACAAGACTAGAATGTATTGAAAAATATTTCTATTTCAATCGTCATATTGCGTTGTTTAATATATGTATGTTGTTTATAGCATACTTTAGAAAAAGTTATGTATAATGATCTTTTCTCAAGCATTGTTAAATACTGCTTGTGAATTCACATTTTATAAACATTATAATAAGCGAAATTAAGAAAAGCTTAAAACACACTATTAATATAAGCTAATTCTCAAGTTGTATTGCAGTTTGATTGCTATATGGTATATTGGGACTGCTCTAGATGCTCGTGTATAACTATATGTTGGCTGTGCCAGTGCAAAAATCCGAATTTTTTTATCCAGCTTTTTCTAGAGTTGTATGGAAGATTGCGTTAACATAACGCTTACAAGAATTATACACCAAATGCCATCATGATGGAAAGTTCTGGTCTTTGCTATTGCTAAATTTTAAGGCTGGCATGTGGGGATTTCTGTTTCCATGGGTAAATTGATAAATCGAATTTCCCTAACAGTATTATCATTATCAGAAGTACTGCACAGTATTTACGTATTTATTTGTGATTTTTTTTTATATGAAAAAATCTGTTTTTTGGAAAACTGTTTTTTCTTACTTTTGCTACCGAATTGAAATTCTAATTTATCGTCTCTGGTGGACGCTGGTAACGCTTTTACTTGTTGTTTTTTCATGAAAATATATTTTTAGACACATTACTTTTCCCATCATCATAACCATATACATATTTACCTTATTACATAATCCCACATAGTAATGTAATAGGTCTATACATTACCTTGGAGCTCATCATCGCCTGTAAAATTCATCAATGATGTAAGGTGTAAAGTGAAACATGATCCCTTTTTAACTATACATTACTTCATACATGAATCGGTAATGTGTAAATTTGCTGGGTTGTATCAAGGAGTATGTATTTTATAGAGACTCTATATTACTTACGGTCCTCTCGTTAATAAGATAATTCGCCCTAAAACTCAGTCAAAGGTAAACCTAATCATAAAACACACCTCGTAGTCGTTAAGTTCCCAAAAATATCTATAGAATCCCACTGGTTATGTACAGTGTGAGGGTTAAACAGACAGAAGCTTCTGTTGCTGGTAAAGTTTATATTTTCCAACAAATATTGTTTTGTATTTTCTTGGTAGTGAGCTGAGTCGAGTTGAGTTTATTGTAATGCTATTCCTCAATACACTTGATTGCATCGTTTTCTTTATTTCAATCAACATTTTGTTGTTTTTGTTAACACATTTTCCTTTCTATTTAATAGGTCATAGCAGTGTGTAACAACAGTTGCTATTATTGTTGTTACTGCTGGTGCTGGTGGTGCTGCAGTTGTGTTCCGTAGTGCATTTCTCGTTGAACTCTATTATAAATTAGCTCTAGCTGAATGAACACACCTTTTATTATACAAAAAAAAAAATTAAAATAAAAAAATTTTCTTTGTTGTTCATACTAAATAATAATAACAACAGCAGTGGTAACAATAGCCAACATTTAAAAAAACTATACAGTAATCCTTTAACTTTTAAAAATCATTAAAATATATTAAAACATTGAACAAAAATTTTAAAAGTAAATTTGATATCCAGATGGAGATGAAACCATAACCATCTAAATCAGTAGTCCACAATAGCACTACAATACATATTTAAAGTAATATTATAAAAAAATTTATTTCAAAGTCGATATGTACACCGATTGGGTACTTCTGATTATGAAACAACAAACAATTATAGATAATGTATTTTTTTAATAAACGAATGTACAATTTTCCATGTTTTCTTTTTTTTTAGAAAGCACAACAAACTAAATTTGTTGGTTATTTTGTTTGTAAAATTATTAAAACAGTAATTGAATTTTCTTTTAAGATGAGTACTTACACTCAAATAAATAAGTTTGTAATATTGCAGAAATATTTCTAATTTTGGGCTTAGAGAAAAGTTAATTAATATTACGATTTTACCTTTTAAAATTGTTGATTTATTTCCTTTAAATAAATCGAGTTCTTTTTATATTGCAAATAATAAACACAACTGACATTTTCAATAGCAACTCTTTATTCACACACAAACTTAAAAACAATTACACAAGAGATTTTATTAAAACTCTTTTAATTTATACTTTAACATATTATACAATTTATTCAATTAATCACCAATGTAGCTTCTTCAGCGTTTTAACTAACTAACATTCCACATTGCTGGCGTATTAATATGTGTATTAATATGTGTACAGTTGTATACCAAAAACGTCGAGTATGTTTCTTGAGGTTGCCAAAAAACACTAATGCAACATAAGTCATGGTAAAGATTTTCCACTGAAGGCAACTTGTTTTACATTTCAAGGCTAGCATGTGGAAATTTATGTTTCTGCGAGTAAATGGAAATTGATGAATAGAATATTAACAATATTTTGTGTTGGAAATTAGTAGATTTACTACTGTAACGTAACATTACAACTTACCTACTTATTTATATAGCTAATACCATTACTAATGCCTAATACCATTACCAATAATCTAGTTATAGCCGTAACATAAATTCTAATAATTCTAATTAAGTTAGGTACAGTAGCACATATAGTGGCAAAGTTTGATAGCCTAAAGTGAGCGAGAATCCAGTTGGGTCGACCAAATTTCCGTTCTCAACACATGCCGTTTTTAAGGCTCCATTATTTTTTACGTTCCGTGACGTTTTTGCAACGTGCCGTCCGGATGGCTCTTTTTATATAGTTAGTCTGATCCATAACAAAGTGCCTGCTGCATTAGCCGAAAGTTTCTATTTATTGTTTAATTAGTTACAGATAAAATTATTTTTAGGAACTAAAATTATTAGTTTATCATCATCTGCCGTTTAATTTTTAAAAATTCGTTAATTTAAATAAACTTTTAAACTTAATTTTTTGTAAGTTGGAGTAGTTTCATTCGTGAACGAACTATAACAGGGACAATTTTACGTATGTTCTTTTAACAAATTTAAAGTAAAATTCGACTTAAAAGTTAAATAAAGTAAATAAAATCCAAAAAAAAAATTTTTTTACACAAAACATTTTCCTTCTTATAATATTTTTGTTCAAATTCTTTTTTTTTTGTGTTATTTTCTATCATTGTTGTTAACTAAAGGCCAATTAAAAATACGAAGAATATAATAAAATAGTCCAGCGAACAATTGAAAAATTTCTATATGATCGAAATTGAAGTAATAGTTCTTCAAAACAAATTAAGCTAGAAAGAGAGCTCACCAAAATGAACGAGTCTATTGTAAATGAAATCAGCTGTTGTTAGCTGTCACTTAACGTAGTACTGAAAATTCTGGCGCGTAATCATAGTCAAAAATAATGTTCACAATAGTAAACAAGTAAAAGTATACTTTAATCGTTAGAATCTGCTTTAAAATTAAAACTATCTGAAGTTGGTGTTATCAAATTTAACAACACTTACAACAGCTGTTTTCCTCCAAGAAAATTTTTGTGAAAAAAATGTTTGAATTGCAAAATATTGAAAGAAAAGTTATATTAATAAAAAAAGGGATTTTGCATTATTTATATTAATTTAATAATTTTTTTTATAATAAAAATACGCTTTTTCTAAAGTTTTTCCTTTTCACATTTTGCCATTGCAAATTTTTTATTTACACGCTATTCTTTTTTTTTTAAGCTAATGTAAAATCAACTGATCAATGTTGCCAGTTGTTTATTGTTTAGTACAAAGTGTATGCGGGTATTTGGTAAATTTGATGTAATAACCATTTAAAGCCGGTTCAACTTAAAACAGGCTTTACTATAGCAGCAAGATAGTTAATAACAGGTTTTTAATTTAAAGTCGTTTTTTAAAAAAAGCCGACATTAGTGTGGGACTATGATTACGAGTCCCTGTTTTTTACAGGTTCGTTTAGCGCGTTACATAACATTTCAAAGAAACTAACGACATAAAGGTTTTTTTCATAAACTAAAAACAAATCAGCTGATTCGTCAAGGAACGTTACGTGCAAACTAATTGTGTCTTTAGGAATTAGTTAACCCGCCTCATCTGCAGATTATTCTCGTGATTTACTTTAATATATTTACTAATCATATTCAGAACTTTTTCTCCATTTCACCATTTTACCCGACTCACCTGCCGATTATTTTCGTTTTACTTCGAACCATGTACGTGAACATAACTTTACCCGAAGACTTTTCGACCCGAGACAACCCATATTAGAGGTGTTACCACAGCGCAAGTGGAAACTGTCTATGGCATACAATCGTCTTCATTCCCAACATCTACGGAGATGGTCGTACCGATAATTAATGGAAACAGACCTTTAATTTTAATTTTTAATGGAAAAAATTTAATTTCCATTAAATGGTAATGCGATTTTTTTCATTTCCATTATTGTCAACTAATGGTAATGCGATTCCAATGGTAATGAAAAATTGCCATGTATGATTTAAACAAGTAAAAAAAAAAGGCTTAAATTCGGCTGTGCCGAATTTTGAAATACCCTCTACCAATATCCTAAAAAAATGTTCTCTACTGTTTTTGATACAAATAATGAAAAAGAACCTTTGGAGTAAAATTATGGAGGTGAAAAAAATTTTTTGAGGTGAAAAACATTTTTGGATGCGAAAACAAATTCCGTGGTGTATAAAAAATTTTTGTGGTGAAAAAAAATTTTGTGGTGAAAAATTTTTCATTATTTTTTAAATACATGCTTAATATGTTAAGAATATTGTCGATTGGAGCAAAATTGACGAAGTTACGAGTATTTTTATGTCAAGTATATCAGTGTTTAATACCAAATTTGTTGGTGTTCAAAACTTTAGAGGGGCTCTAAAGTTTTGAACACCATAACTTCAAAACTACTTCACCGATCCTTTTGAAATTTTGAACATTATTTCTGTACATAATTTACGAGGTAACGCTGGATAGTTTTTTCAAATTTGTTAATCATTTTTATTTTACAATAACAAATTAGCCGATTTTTTCACTAAAAATCGCGTTTTTCCCTTTAAAGTGTTCCAAAAAAGTGAAAAATTAAAATTTTGAAAAACTCTCCCAGCGTAAGCTGGGGAAAACTATTATCTAACGAATGAACTTTGATTTTTTGATTTCAGATGACCCAGCACCAAGTTATGAGGACCACCGCAATTCTACTATTTTTGAGACACGTCCGAATAATTGCTACCATTGCCGTATTTTTTAATATTTCTTCGTGAAAATTGTATAAAACATTCTTCAAATGTCATACTTTAATGTCCTATTAGACCTATTTTCACAAAATGAATTTTTTTCATCACATCAAAATTACTATAGATACGGAACTTATACTACACAACAATATCTCAAATTTCTTTGCAAATACTGTATCATATAAAATTATATATGTTATTATATCATATCAAAAAATATTTCTTATATTGAAGCATATATTGAATTATATCCGAGCAAAAAAAAAGTAGCAAAAGAAGAGAAAAAGAATCAGTGATTTTGATTCCAGTGTTGTGAAAATTTGGATCGGAACCAATGATTTTTACATAGGGGTGTCATAGGGTGGAAGTTTTCTTTTATGATCCTTTTTCATTGCATCTAAAGCCCTTCTTATGGTTTAGTGAAAAATTAAATCTTTTGTTCTTCCCAAATAAATTTTGAATTTGAAATTTAGATTTCTACAGGACATCAGTAATCGGGCCTTAGCCTCATTTTCACAATCTCCCGTTAGCTTCTACTTGGGAATTTAACTGACACATTTGTTGTTGTTTCCTATATAAAGTTTGAGTTTTACTGTTCGTTAAATTTTAGCGGGAAATTCAGCAATCGGGACTTATTTATCTCTATTCGAAATCCTTGCAATTTTTACTACAATAAATTTTTTACTTTTTGTACCGTCATAGATTTCATTAAAAATCTAGATTTCATTAAAAATCACATTTTTATAGGTTGTGAAAAAGAACTTCCTTAGAAGAGAAAAATCAGAACTAAACGATACTTTAGAATCAATGAAAAATTAATTCCTAAAGAATCACTTCCATTTATTTTTTTTGGGATATAATAATATCTCATATTATTAATTAATTATATTAATTAATTAATTATAAAAAGCAATTTCCCCTGAAGAAGTCACCCAATGTGGTGACCAAATATTGGGATAAATAAATATTATTTTATAAATAAAACACAAATCAAGAAGATCAAAAAAAACTAAAAAAAATATATCTCATACCATATTAAAAATATTTTTGATAGCAGAACATTTATTATAATATTATTTGTTTCAAATATTAGACTGCAATTATAATTATATATGGGGTTATATAAGCCATATATAATTATAGATTGTGTAATATATAATTTTATATCTTAACATACAATATAATATGTTATAATATAACATATACCATATATTAATATTTAATTAATATATAACCAGATATGGTTATATGTGACAAAATATAAGGTAATTTAAAAAATGTAATATATAATAATAGATGGTAATGCATACTACCATATGTATTTATATATGATAATATATTATTTCACATGATTATATCTTAACTTTTTTACTCGGGTACGTGTGAAGGCAAAAAAATGCAAACAAAATTAAAGTCATTTTGTTTTAAAAATAATAAATTTTTGTATACAATCATCACCAGGTATATGCGAGTGCAATGAGATGTGTTAACGCTTCAGGGATCGTAGCATACAACGACGTACATATACAAGTTTAACATAATGGCCACAATCAACATACAGTGAATGCGTTTGTTTTAAAATCACTAATAGCTTATTTACCTACATTTTAATTTTTAATATTTATTTCTGAGAGAAAGATTTTCTTTGACAGAAAACCGTCTGTTAAATAACACTACTAGTTTTGTTCAACTTGTTTCAACTATGCAGTTTTGGATCAATAATGCCCAGTATGGTGGTTGAGATCCTGCTTTAATATCGCTGTCTATAAGTAAAAATATTTCTTCAAAATTTTGTCCATCAAAATATTTGTGCAATTAACCACTGTATCGCATTTGCTCAAAACTTTTATGTGTGTTTTTAAATAATTTGGTTAAATAAAAAAAAAAGCCATGAATTCAATTATTATAATTATTTGCTTCTGCTGAATAAAGTTATTCATTCATTAAACTTTTTGTTCTTATTTCAGTTTTTGTTTTCGCAACCAACTTGATTTAATTTTCATTATGTACATCTTCCTTTTTTTCTCTGGTTAATTTTTAATTTTGTTTATTTGGGCGTTTCATTATTAAATTATATACTTTTTCAGAAGCAGTGACAGTCAGAGTTTTGGAAGGGCTGAAACCAAATACGAATGGGGAAATAATTTTTGCACACTCTTCTAGTACAATATTTTTAAATTATTTTGGTCTCCCCAATCTGAAGCTAAATGGTTCCACCGAGACTGAACGCTTTCTTTTTTTCATAAAAAATTAGATTACGATTTTGAAAAGTTTCTGAATCTACTAAAGGGATTTTTAAGATTAACCCCTTTTTTAATTATTTAAACGCCCAACATAAATATAGTTTATTTTAGCAAATTGGAATCTTATAAGGACAACCAGAGAAATAATAGTGTGGAGTTCTTAAAATATCCTTTAAACATGTTCTGACTTTATTCTCCTTAAATGATATGTATGTATGTTAATTTTATGTATTCTCAGAATATTATGTAGTTTACTATTTGTAGTTTAATAAAAAAGTTTTCCGTTCCATTTAAAAATAAAGGAACATACATTTATTTTTACGAAGAAATATCTATATTATTATACCCTCCACCATATATGGTGAGGGTATATATCAGTTTGTCATTACGTTTGTAATATGTCGAAATATAGGTTTAAGACCCCATAAAGTATATATATTCGTGATCCTTAAGCAAATTTTAAGTCGATTTAGCGATGTCCGTCTGTCTGTCTGTCTGTTGAAATGGCGATCACGACGCGAAGACGCAAGCATCCTCCCGAGCAGTTTGGTATTTAAAATGAGCGAAATCGGTTTAGCGGTTCAAAAGTTATGAGTGAAAATGTGAAGGTACCTCTAAATTTTCCATACAAATTTGTAAAATTTTTCTGTATCTATTTTAATTTTCTGTTAAGTAAAAATGTTATTAAGTCTTCTTCTTGTTCGATTTCATTTATTGTCTTACATACTATGAGAATAACATTCTTAAAGCTATATGTGTGTTACTCTAATAACTATGTTCACGTAAAAAGCAACAATGTTAAAGTCGCTAACAGAGTAGACCTCTGTAAATAACATTACTTAAACTAAATAAATAACATTACTAAAGCTAAATAACAAAAGTTCTGTTACATTAATTGACAAAACATATTCATATTACATATGTACAGTTCATCCAAAATTTAGTTAATACCTATATCATATTCAACCCCTATGATTGCTGGAGGCTGGGCTCATATAGAATGAGGTAAGGTCCAGAGGAGCTGGATTGTCGTTAATACGTCCACTGTGTTTTTCTCGTTTTCGTATATTTGGCTGACAAGCAAACTATCGTGTAGCTCAAGTTTCTCAACAAATCTGGCTTGAAACGACATGGCGTACCTACAGAAAGGTAGAACATCGGCATTTTCATAGACGTAACTATTTAAAAATCGTTTTATGGAATTTTCATTATTTTTCCCGATGCATTTTCTGAGGATTTTCCATTTAAAATATCTCCAATTCTTTGGCTACTATAGGAGATATCATATGGGTTTTTCTGTTAAGCTTTGTTGGTTTTTCGTTTCATTCCATAAAATGTATTGTTTGTTTTTTTAACCAAAGACATTTATATCTAAAGAAAGAGCAAAATACATAATTGCTTTATTGCCGCTACTTTTGAATAGGTATCGCTGAATTAACTAAAACAATACCCTGCCCAATGGCTAGGTCCAAAGAAATTGATATATAAAGAAAGAGCAAAATGCATAATTGCTTTAGTGCCGCTACCCCATGGCGATATAGCATTGGATTAGGCTTTCAATTAATTTATTTACCAAAAATATTAAATTAACTACAAACGTCAAATTCTAATGCATTAAGATGTTACTGGTAGACTTATTACATAATTTTAAAGTCAAATTTTCAAATGTTTGACGTAATAAAATAATATTTTTTTTGTTCTATTTGTATTTTTGAGAATTGAGGGATTGGCAAATGTATATTTATGTTAATGTTTTCTTTCATAAAAAAATACGCATGAATAAAGTGCAATATTGTGCTCTTAAACATCTAAATGAATATTGATTTAAAAAATTAAGGTGTAATATGCACATAAAACATATATTTTTCATAGTTTTTGGCAAACATTCATTTATGTTACGAAGAAAATAAAAAATTAATAATACTCTACTGCATATTGTAGCACAATATGGCTAATGGAGACTAGCTCTGCAGCAAAATATGCGTAATGGAGATTGCACCTTCTGATGGGCCATCTATTGACAAATAGTTACAACTCATGTTCTTTCTTTAACAAATTAATTTCTTTGCTGTATTCTCTCCATTAGACAAACACACTTCAATTTTTTAAAGAAAGAATATTCGTTGCAACTATTTATCAATGCGTGGCGCATCAGAAAGTACATTCTCTCCATTAGGCATATTCAGCTGCAGAGCTAGTCCCCATTAGCCGGAATTAAATTGAGTATTTGACAAAAACTATGCTTTAAATGATTCTTTTGTGCAGTCGATAGTTAAAAAAACTAGTGAAAGTGTAAAGGTGCCTCTAAGTTGCCCATACTAATTTAGTACAATTTCATAGTAGCGACTGGTACATAACATATTTTCTCATATTTTTTCACCAGTCGCTTAGCAGTAAATATTTTGTATTCACCTCAAACATTTTTTCACCACTTAAATTTTCTTTCACCTCAAAAATTTTTTTCTTCCAAAAAAGTTCTTTTCACATCTAAAAAAGTTTTTCACCTCAAAAAATTTTTCCACCTACATAATTTTACTTCAAAAGTTTTCTTATATTATTTATATCAAAAACAGTAGAGAACATCTTTTTAGGATATTGGTGGAGGGTATTTAAAGATTCGGCACAGCCGAATTTAGCCCTTTTTACTTGTTTTTTTTTTACATTTATTCGAAATGATTTACTATCATTTACCAATTTTTTTTTAGTTTCATTAATTTTTTTCATTTGTTTGAAATTTAATAAAAATTTACCCACAAAACAGAAATTTGTGGTTTATTTGTGTCCGTAACAGTTATTACCAATTTAAATTTTGTTTCCTGTCTGTTTCAAAAAAAATATTCAAAAAATTTCAATTTGTTTTTTATTCAAATTGGTTGTATATATACAAAATTATTTCAATTCAAATTACAAGAACTTCATAAACACACATACATACACAAACACTTTCACATAAAAAGTGGCTATAGCTACCCTGTTAGAAATGTCGGTAGTGAAACTGTACTGATTTACTATTGACTTTGTCACTAGTACTACTGACTAATTACGCCCCAGCCAACGCTTTCTGCTGTAGACATTTAACATGTGCGTGTCATTGTGAATCTACGCAACTATTGACTAGATGTTGACATTGGAACCAGAGTTTTACTAGTACATTTTAGTAATTCTAGTCTACACTTTTAGAACTTTTTACTTGATTTCCACACTAGGAAGGAAATAAGATTAAACAGGTGCATTTATTTTGTTAACCACAGGTGGAAGGGTATATATAAGTTTGTCATTCCGTTTGTAATTTCTACAATATTGATCTTAGACCCTATAAAGTATATATATTCTGGGTCCTTATGAAGAACGAAGTTGATTTAACGATGTCCGTCTGTCCGTCTGTGTGTTGAAATGGGTTTTCCGAAGAACCCAGACATGATGAGGACTTGATTTTTTTTTATTTCTGTTACATGTGATCCATTTCTGTTTGCTATTAAAAATCACACAGATCGGTTAATTAATGGCTGAGATATTATCAAAAAACCAGGACTACCTCTAATCTTTTCCGTAAAATCCCTTTGTTTAATATGTATGTAGAATTTTACGCATAACAAACACATCCATGTGTTAAAATTCTTTTCTTTCATCTCCACCTTTTATACACAAACAACACACATACAAAGATTTGTCATTTAAATAAAAACTAAACAAATCTCTAATGAACGAAGACTTTTATATGTATATGTACCTCTATTGACGATGATTTTGTGTGAGCTTCAATAGCTCAGTTGTCTAGACGCTATGTAACAAATCCTTTTTTTCTCTAAGGCCGCGGGTTCGACTCCCGGTCAATTCACTTTTTTTTGTACATTTTTTTATTATTTTCTTAAGACTTTTTTTTTTGTTTATTTTTGGTTTTTTTAACATTTAATAATTAATTTATATAAAATTTTATATTAATAATTAAATAATCCATAAATAGGCTAAAAACATCAACATTTTTATAAAAACCCTCTGATAGAAACAAAATACAAACGTTTTTATACCCTTCACCACAGGTGAAAGGGTCGCGGGTTCGAACCCCGGTCAATTTTTTGTACATTTTTTTTTTTATTTTCTTAAGATTTTTTTTTTTAGTTTATTTTTAGTTTTTTTTAACATTTAATAATCAATTTAAATAAAATTTTATATTAATAATTAAATAATCCATAAATAGGCTAAAAACATCAAAATTTTTATAAAAACCCTCTGATACAAACAAAATGCAAACGGTTTTATTTCTATTTTTTGCTCCGATTTAAAAGAATTTATAAAAAGATTTTTAAACCATTTTATTTCTCATATATTAAGAAAATTTTATACATAATTTCCCTTTGAGTGCAACTATTTTAGGTCATAACTTACAATAATTTATAAAAAAAAAATTATAAACTATTTTCCTTAAAATTTTTAAAATTAAGCTAAAGAAATAACAAATATTTTTAATAAAAAAGGGAAATAAATCCTAAATGCAAATTTGCCAGCTAAATCAAACGTTTTTGTAGAAATAAAACACATGCAGTTCTAGTGATTTCTTTTAACGATTTGTTGAAATTCTTTTCTTTCACCTCTTCACCTTTTATACACAAACAACAAACACTATTCTAGAGCTGTAATATGACCTATGGATACGTCTTATATAGCAAAAGATCGAAAATCTTTAGTATAACATATTTGCTGAAAAACTCGGAAATATCGGTTCAGATACAAAAAAAGTTATGCCCAAAACATACATTTTTTTTAAATACCTATTTTCTGGAACCATAAATCTTCCCGAGTCCAAGTTTTATCACAAACTAAATGGTTAATTTCCTCTTAAAGGCTTCCGTATATAAATCTGTCCATTCCATATATGTCCATATATAAACTTCAGTTTTTTCCCAACCATGGTGAAGGGTATATACGATTCGGCATAGCCGAATTTAGCCGCTCTTACTTGTTTTTTTATTTAATTTTCATATACAGCTGATCACTGTTAAAGAAGGTTGTTTTTATCTTTAAGCAGTTTAGTAGTATTTTTGGTACTTTTAAAGAAAATTGTAACAAATGCTCAATATATATAATCTGGAATCTCTGTGATTTAAATGCGTGAGAAATAAAAATTGAAACACGTAAGTAAAGAGGATCAAAGGTTTTCGAAATAGAGAAACCCAAATTGATTCCGTTCGAAATCGAGGAACAGGCTATAAATTGTTTTAGTACTCTCTTCAATATTGAACTATAAAATATTTTCACCTGTAAAGGGGGTTAAAATTCAAAAAACGGTTCTATGCAATTCTTGGTTAGAAGAAAATAATTTTAATTAGAAGTGTAATATTATTTGAAAACTCAACGCAATTTTTTATTTTTTTAATAACTACAATAATAAAAATAAACTCTTTACTGCAAAAATACTGCCTCCGTGTTTGTTTATTATTTTATTTTTAAAAATAACCGCTTTGAAGAACTGTTACGAAATACAGTACTTTTGTTAGTTGTTTTTTTAAAAATCTGTAATAACAATTGTTTTGTATTTTTCCATAGAATAGCAATCGTAATTACAGTTAAAAACAATGACTACTGATTAATGCACAAACAACTGTCATGTAGTAACTGTCAAACTTGTTGAAGCAAACAAATTTTGCGCAGAAGAGGAAAATTTGACCAGAAAACTTAACTCCGTTTCACCCCCTATTACGCTGTTGCTAAGTGGTAAAAGGTAAGTGTGTGTTGTTTGTGGCTTGAGTTTGCCCCAAGCAGCTCATATTTACAATTTTTTATTTTACATCACAATGAACAGACAACAGAAACAGGCAACAGAAAAGCCTTCCGAACAAAAAAGTTTCAACAAGTTCGCCAAATCTCCATCAGATGATGAGCAACAATTTTTTTTAGATTACAAATATCGCGCAAATAAAGAATTAGTTCTTCAACTACAAAACAAAAGCAATTAAAAACTTTTCTGTCACTTAATTAGCACACTTTCTCTTACAAATTTTTTTTCGTATGACCTACTAGCGATTTCGCTAAAATTTGGTTATGTGTTGGAGAATGCAGAATTTTAATTTCATTTATTTATTTATTGTAATATTAAAGAAAATAAATTTACAATTAAGCTATAAGTATCATCTTTGCCCCCCCCCCCCCCGTTCAAAAAAGCAGTATAAAAATCCACTGCAAAAATAAATATCCACAATTTTCGATTTTTTTACTTTTGCATAGTTAGGTCAGTGATTCGAAACAAAGGAGTAAATTTTTATAAGACAGAAAATATTTTGGGTAATAACGGACCAGAAGAGATTTTTAATTTTGAACTTATAAAATTACATACAAGGTGTGATACTATATGCCTGCCAGTCGAAGTCGCATTTTATACTATTAAAACTTGACTTAGCCCCTTTACACATAACTGCATAACAACAAATAGAAAAGATAAACTTTTAAAATTTTTTCTGTAAATAATGTGTTTCTTTCCTTATTCTATCATATTGAATTAAAAAAATTGTGGAGTTTAGAATTTTTTCAAATATTTTTAAATACTACCTAAAGCCCTGCTCTGAAGACAATAAGCAAAAAAGGATTAATTTTTTGCAACAAATAAGTACAGAATATTACTCAAAAAGGAAATTACTTTGTTGTTAATTAAGTATATTTAAACAGTTGCCATATATTTACATACGATTAAAAGAAGGACGACAATATAAAGTATAGTTTAAATATCTTTCATATTTATTTTAATAATACACTTAGTACTAACAATGTTGGAAAACTTATAAGTTTCTGAATGCACTAAAATTACCTAAGATTATAATTGCAAATTAATTTCAAAATAATTTGAATAAGTTTTATCTACATGCTTAGATTTTCATATGTTTCAGTGATATCCTGTTATTATTGTATGTACGTATGTATGTAACAAAACTTCCTACTTAGGACTGCAACAACAATTTATTGCTTATACTAATCCTTGACAAGTCTTATAGTCAGTCTTAATATGTATTTATACTTAAAGTATGGTTCACTTACAGCAAGAAAACAAACAAGAGTAACAACTGCTTTTTAAAGAAAATACTCATAATATAATGTTATATGTAAATACCCTGTGGTAAATGGACCTATCCCAGGACACGTCGCGTGACTGGTTGATTGTGATAGGGACCGGTTACGGTACCGATTTTTTAATATGAATTGGACCGGTCATTGAATGACCCCCCCCCCCCCCCCCTCTGCCCTCTGTGACATGTCTCAGGACTGGTTTAAAAGAGCATGTCATACAACTAACCCCAAGAAACATATCACAGAACCAACGCAAAAAAAACATGTCATGAGTTTTAAACCGATCACGTGGAAGGAACTGGTGCAAAAAATTTTGCTGTCCCGAGAAAAAAATTTTTCTGGCGCAATATTTAATTATATCCAATTTGATATTATTTAATATATGCTGTAATATCTAGCTGATGTTATTTAATCCGAAAAATGGCTGATCAAATTAGATTCATCAATATATTTAAAGATTTAGAACAATTCAAATTGATCCAAAAAATGGCAGATAAAATTAGATCTAGCAATATATTTTATATATTTTTTAAAAAGTTAAAAATCTTATGCAATTTTCCCATATACCAAATATTATAGTTTGTTTTGAAAATCTGAATTTGAGAAAACATAATTTTTTTAAATATTTTTACATTACAGAAAGAAATGCACATTTTTTAATTCCACACTTAAAAAAGTTTGTAAAAATAACAGAAAATGTCATTTACAAGAAATGATATTTCATTTGAAATCCGGTCTACGTAATTTTCATTTATATTAAATGCCTTTTGTTATTTATTTTTAAATGTTGATTAATCAACTGACACATCCGTAAGAAACAAATGATATAATCAGTTAAAATAAATGTCAAAATTTTACGTACCAATTCCCCAAAAAAATAAATTTATTTATTTATTTTATATTAATCATATAATTACAAATTATATCCTAATATCCTAAACGAGCACTAGCAACAAAGGCCATCGGTGGGAATCGAACCAACGACCCCCGCACTGATAAGCTAGCACGCTACTAAGTACCCTATCGGGGCGCTCTTTAAAAAATAAATGTTTTTATATCATTATTTGAAATTGTTTCCCTTTTTGTATTTTTTTTAATACAAAATGTATGTATGCATAGCTATAGACACTTTTTGTATGAATATGTTTGTGTATGCCTGTGTGTTAATGAAGTTCTTGCAATTTGAATTGAAAAATTTTGTATATATACAACCAATTTAAATAAAAAAACAAATTGAAACTTTCAGAATATTTTTTTGAAACAGACAGCAAACAAAATTTAAATTGGTAATAACTGTTACGGACACAAATAAACCACTAATTTACGTTTTGTGGCTAAATTTTTATTAAATTTCAAACAAATTAAAAAAAAGTTAAACTGAAAAAAATCGGTAAATGATAGTAAATCATTTCGAATAAATATATAAAAAAAGTTAATATAGATATTTCTTTGAAAAATAAATGTATGTTCCTTTATTTTAAATGGAACAGAAAACTTTTTTATTAAACTACAAACAGTAAACTACATAATCACCCTTATTCTAGTTGTCGTCATCGACACAAGACAATGTCGTCTTGGGAAATTGGTATTCCCGTTGTCGTTATCGAAAATAATTGATAACTTTAGTAACGACTTGAGGAAAAGTAATGACTGAAAAAAAAACGGAAAAATGGGAAGAAATATTAAATTTTTTAAATGCTTGACCCACCGAGAATAATGTGAGATGGATGACAGAAGGTAAAGAGAGCATGATCATATAAAGTGCACTACAAAAATATAACAAAATTTATTCATAGGTTTGGCGAGACTTAAAATTTAAAGTCAAAAAGAAAATGGTAGCCAACAAAGCCGAGTGTTATGCTACAGGTGGCGGAAGATTCAAGCAATTTATATTGAGCCCGCTGGAGGAAGCTGTGGCAAATCTTCTACAGTTTCAGAAACAGCTGAATCCTAAGTTAAAGTCGTTTCCAACACTGAGCTGGTACGACCCCTGGGCTAAAAATCTTAATGTAGCTGCCAACTTTATTGTTTTGGAAATAAATGTGGACTTGATTCCGGTTTTCAAATTAGGTGCTACTGTTTCCAGCACATCTTTGAAGGCTGTTTTATTCAGCCTAAAGTAACATTCAAACCTTTTAAAAAAATTAGAAGATTAACATTCTTTAAAGTAGTCTTCTTTCCAATACTAGATTTTCTTTATTTTCTTCATCACTCGAATCAGAATTTAAATTACACATAAAAAACATTTCTTTCGCAAAAATAATAAACAAAATAAATCTGCCGACTCAATTTTTAGAGATGTGTTTTTGTTTAAATCGATAAACTGTCGACGTCGTTACAACACTGTTTTAGAATACCAATTTGGTGTCAAAGTGATGTCGACGTCGAAGCAAAGTGATGTTGACTCAAAAACGACGACGACATTGATAACGACAACTAGAATAAGGGTGAATATTCTGAGTGCAGTTCCTTCCATTGCCTTTCATCAACTAAAAAGCTGATTTTGAGTTCATTTTCAGAGCAGAGAGCTAAATTTACATGAAATGTGAATTCACCATTTCACTCTAAAGAAAAATTAAAAAAAAAAAAAAGATTATTTTAAATCATTTTTTTTCAAAAATAAGTAATTAAGCTCCAAAAACTTAAAATGAAAAAAATCAAACTTCAAAGCTTAATAACTTTTCAAAGATTCGCATATATCAGAAATTTTTGTTCCAGTTTTTTTTTTTTTTTTTGACTAAACAGGTCATAACCAATCTGGATCGCTAAAAATACGATTCATTGTATTTAAAAAAAAAAAAACATTTTAAAAAGTAATGAAATCCCAATAAAAAAATGTTTCCTTAAAAAACAGGGATGATATCCCAGAAAGAAAACATATTTTTTCTTTTCAAACGAACTCTACTAAATATGTAATATATTCTTGTACTTTCTGCAGATGTTAAAATCTGTTTTATAAAATTATGTTAGTAAACTCTTGTTAGGGGGTAATTATAAAACTGCAAGTTATTTTCTTTTTTAATTAATGTTTCCTCAAACATGTTTTATTTATGCATGTACTTTATTACTGTTTTCTCTTAGGCGATTATAAAAATTAAACAAAAATACATGAATATTTTTTATATACAAAAAGAAATAATTATTTTTGTTACTTAAGTACGGTATTAAAAACTATAATAAATTGTGCAAATTTAATACTTTAGAATAGTAGATCATTTTGCTTAACTCTATACGATACTACAATAAAAATATTTTAAAACTATATATAGTAGGTAACATTTTTATTAAACAATAGAATATTTTACTAATATTTATTAACACCTTCACCAGGTTCACAGTGATGGAATGCACTTAGTATGTGATGTAAGTGCGAAGAACAAGTGAATATTTTGAATCTGACTTTAATATACAAGATATTGTATAAATACAGATATTTCAACCCAGTAGGAAAACTACATAACCTGGTCCTAGAATCGGTCTAAGAACAGATCTTCTTAGAGGAGCTTTATTGACTACTTTTTACAATTCACACAACTAAACTTGTTTAAGTCACAAACGTATATATTTAAACCGCCTTTAAATGGTGTTTATAACATCAACCACAAAAGCTTCAAACACTTATTTTATAATCAAAAGTTTAGCTAAATATTTTGAGAGAAAACTAAATTTTAGAAAGTATTATAATCGAGAAAGTATCAAAATCGAAATTTCATTAAATCTTAAAAAAATAAATATTAAATCTTAAAAAGAAAATAGGACTGCAGCCCATCTTTTAAAATAAATCCGTTATCTTAGGTTTGGTCGAAAAGAGGAAGGGACAATCGCCCTTCATAATCACCCAAAAATGTTGCGCGATCTTCAAAACTGCGTATACCTGAAAATGCTGTATATCTCAGATATCCCTTCAGTTTTTCTAAATCAACTTTCCGCTAGCACTCGAAATACGGTATAAAGTTCCCGTACCGGTTTCTTACCCCATCATGTGGGCAGTTTCCGTTTCCCCAGCCTTAAAATAACCCTTATTTTGTTCACGTCCGGGTCACCCCACAGGACTTTTGTTATCGCACTAACATTATCCCATTCCAGATCTACTTGTACATCTTGGTGGCCCATTGTTCAAGCTCCATTTTGTTATCCAAAAGGTCTCGGATTTTGAAGGTTAACAGCGATCCATCCCTGGTCAAGTCGTCAGCCTATCAGAGTAAGAGTTTTTCATCATCTTGCAGTCCAAAAACGTATTCCATTATAGAGACTCCTCTGACAGAGCTCTTACCGCAGCTTGACTATCAGTAAAGAGGGCTGCATCCTCAGGATAATCAGTGGCAGTAATAACCACAACCTTCGCCTGAAAAACGGGCGGAAGCACATTTCCATTCCCAGATTTCTTACTTCCTGTTTGGAGCCCTGAGTGTAGAAATGAATTCCATTAGTATCATCCAATAATACCTTCATCCCACCACCGCTCCCTGTCAGGAATAAGAAAATCTCAGTCCGCCTGCTCTGCCACAAGTGTAGCCTCATATCTAACCTGAACATCTATCGGTCTGATGGAGAGCATCGTCTCCATTGCCCTTGTAGATGTCGATTTGATTGCGCCGCCAATGACCAGATAACATAGCCGCTGAACCTTTTGGAGTTTTCCCACATTACATCTCCTCAAAATCGAAGACCTCCATACAATAGCGGCATTTGTCATTATCGGCGTAACGAAACTTGTACAAAATTAGCGGGTTATTCTTGGGCTCAATCCCCATAGAACTCAGCAGAGTTTTATATCCAGAACAACTCCAAGGTCAAGTACCTTGGAAAGCGGGAGGGGTAATTATAGCCCGTCTCCTCTTCCTATTGAACAGACAATCTTCAGTCTTATCCGGCTTCACTGGGATGTTGCCCAGTCATTACATAAATTGAGTGCCCTAGGGGCCCTTGTAAAAAAATAATTCGGATCCTATCCCCTCAGTAATAATGCCACATCATCTGCGTAGCAGACGAGCTCGAATCTATCATTGCTTAAAGTCCTTAAAAAACCCTGAATCGTGGTAACCTACTGAAGACGATGCACACTGTGCCTGATCCTCGTGTCACCGACCTCCAATATATCCAACGGTTCCCTAGCATGTCACCGGCCCAGTCGGCAATTGAAGCGGAGCCACGAATAACGTTTTAAGCGACAATTTTTACAAAACCTGTTTTTTCCAGATTACCGTTAGAATAACTCTCTTTTATGACTTAAAAATGAAATTTGGCAAAATTATGTATGATTTCTTAATTTAAATGCAATCTGAAGAAGTCAGTCAGTGAGATACACCTACAAGTTCTAAAACGTTTTTTTCGATTTCTCAACAATTTCAATTTTGTCGCTTACAACTTTATTCGCGGCTCTGCTTCAGATGTACCTTTCACATCAAAAAATTCTAGAGACTGGATAAGCGTAAAATCAGTTCGTACTTTGTCCTCATAAAACTCAATCAGGCGACCTTCAAAAGTAATCGTCTTAACATGAAAACAAAAAGAAGGATTAAAATAAAATTGAACAGAAAAAAGGGCAAAACTTTAAGAAGGTCCAATGCAGATTCCATAGACCGTTAAGAAAGAGAGCTTTTCCCTTTAGTACCCCCTTTTTACCATGTTCCTAGCACAAATTTCAAAAAGTACTCCAGAGAGAATAAGTTTTAAATTTCTAGCCAAAGAGTTTTTGTCCAGGCCGTTAAATATTATATATCATAGATTTTTGTCTAACGAGGGAGCCAAGGGATCTTAGGCAGGTCTCTAGTGAATAAACTTTTTCCCTTTTTTTCCATTCGCAGTTTAAATTTGGCTGACTCATCATCGCCCAGCCCAAACCCCTGGAGCAGGGAAGTTGCTATATGGTATGTATGTTCCCCTTCGTAGACAAGTTCAATAAATGATGGCTTGCCATAATTCCTTTGGTTGAAAACCTGAAATATGAAATATGAGTTCTGTGGAGTATGGGCTTAGTAAATGATGGGGTACCTTCTTTTAAAAATATGACTTTCAAAAATGAAAATTCTCCTCATTAATGGAAGATACACATATCTAAATATGTGTTGTTTGGGGTAGGGAAAAATTTAATGAGGAGATACTTTTTATCATGGATATAATTTAAAAAATGCGGGGTTCACAATAGATGGCGTATCTTTTACACTGATTTGTGTCTTTACTAACTTAAAACGCATTTTGGAGAGTAAACATCTGCTATTTATTTCCACTTAGTCTTGAACGAAATAGTGTAAACAATAGTTTTTTTTTCCTCCTAAAATGCCGAATTTTGTGCCAAAAAGCATCATTTGCGGGAAGATTACTTCTTCAATTTGAACAAAAAGTGCAGCTGAAGCACATCGATTGCTCACTGAACCTTATCCTAAATATGTTCCATTGATTTCAGCGTGATTTGTGCGGATCGGAAGTTGTGATGTTGACACGGAAGACAAAGACCGCTCAATTCAGCCAAAAAAGTTCGAAGATAATGAATTGGAAGCATTAACCGATGAAGATTTTTGTCAAGCTTAAGAAGAACTTGCAATACCATTGGCAGTCACTCAAGCAGCAATTTCAAAACGTTTGTAAGTAGCAGCATTCATCCACACACGAGTTGAAGGCGAGAGACGTTGAAAGACGATTTTCCATGTCCGAAATGCTGCGTTCAAGCATTCGATTCATTACTGGCGGTAAAAAATGGATCCTTTACAAGCGCAACCTAAAGCCCAATAAATCCAATGTGAAGAACGGCAAAGCAGCCAAATCGACGCTTAAGGCGAATATCCATGGCACCAAGGTAATGCTATGTATTTGGTGAGACCAGAATGGTCTCATCTACTATGAGCTGCTGAAATCAGGCCAGAAGATCACAATGGACCTATACCGATCACAATTGATTTGTTTGAAGCAAGCATTGGCCGAAAAACGCCGGGAAAATGCGACCAGACATGAAGCCATAAAATTCCATAATGACGGCGCTCGACCATAATGGAATAGGCTATTTGGTAAAAATGAATTCTTCGGGATCCCTCTCAGGCCCGGTCTATTTGTATTATCGGTGTACTAACGTACTGTGATAGAGCAAAATTTTTGTCTGTTTTGTCGGCAATGATCACAATTAGATAATACAGATTATTTAAGATTGCGTGGGAATTTTTATAAAACATACACAGGGTGACTATTTTTTATCAGTTTTTGTGCTAATATATTCCACTCCGATAATACAAATTTCGACTGTCCATTTTACAAAATGGTGACTTTCTCCAAAACTAAGTGAGAAAAAAACGGAGAAAATTTTTTTAATGAGGTAGGTCCGGGAAAGAACCTAGAAATTTTTTTTAAAATACTTACGGAGTGAATATTTTTTTCAATTTATGTGCTTATATAAATTATCACACTCCGATAATATAAATTTCTTCCCCCGTTCTATTTAATTTCGTTCGTAAAAATGAGTCACCCTGTGGCTTGTTAAGAAAATTTTTAGTAATCGAGAGTAGATCAAATGAAGTTTAATTTGTAACTTTATTAAATTATAATAGTTATTTTGGGCCTGGTTTTAAAATAACTATAAAATTACAAAATATAAGAACTGTAGTTAAAATAACTAACAAATTTTTATTCCAAAAGAAAAATTAAGCAAGAACAGCCAAAAAACTTGTCAATATTACTGTTTTTATAATTACCTTTTTCGGTATTTCAATATGAAAAATGATTTTTTTTAGATTACAAAAAATTGTGTTAAAGCCCTGCGGAAAAAAGGTGTCAGTTGGGACAGGTCACAAGTCCCGTGAGAGGTTAAAACTGGACCAGTTTTAAAAATACACATCAAGAGATAGGTGAAAAAAGGACCGGTTCATAACATTTTGTTTCCCGATGGTTCTTTTGCGTTGGTGATATGTTCTTTGGGGTGAGTTCTGTGACATCGTCTTTTAGGGCAGTCCTGTGACATGTCACAGAGGGCAATTGCCCCCCCCCCCTAGGACAAGTCCATGTTAAAGTGACCGGTCCTTTTCATATAAAAAAACCGGTCCCTATCATAATGGGTGATGTTGTGCCCTGTGTCCTTTTCCCTCAGGGAGGTTACATTTACCAGGACAAAGTGGATATCACTGGTATACAAAATATGTTTTCAATAAGACATTAAATGACTGCAGGAATTTACTATTTATTGGCCAACTAAATAATTGTTTTTTTAGTTGAATTACAAATTGTTATAAATAAATAATAATAAATATTAAAATCAAAAAATGTATGTGCTGTTCAATGCAATTGTTACAAAAATTTTATTCTTATGACTTCATAAGTAGGGGTTAATATCAACATTTTGGAAGTTGTTTAAAATGGCTTCTTACAAATCGGAAAATTTGCATTATTAATTTCTTTGGATGTTCTGAAAAAGAGATTCGTAAAGAATAACATCCATTTTATTTTGCTGGGTTATTCTATATTATTGCAACTAATTTTGGTTGTAGAAAATTTTAGAGAATGTGACTGATGTACTTTAATGGAAAATGTGGCAATAAAATTTTTCTTTAATGTTTTTTTTTTAACATTCATTTTATTACCCTATACAACACAATGAATCTTGAAGCAATTAATTTATGACACAGATCTATTCTAAGGATGTTATGCCAAATCGATTAAGGACTTTATTTCATTAAAACACTTAGGTGAAGTAATGTAAATATTTTATTAATGTTTGTATTAAAAGAAATTGTTTTTAAAAGCCCAAAACAGAGCTCCAAATAGCATCCATTTAACGATCCACGTAAACAGATTTCGCAATTTTATAGAAAATCCTTTTATATATAAATTTTCTTTTTTCCGTTAATAAATATTGGGGTAGGTTATCATTTGGTTAGACTTGGTCGACTATAATTTTCTTATTTTTTATAAAAAATTGTTATTGCTCTTTTTGCACTAAATTATCCTTGAACTTGATTGCTATGTGACTTCCGAAAATCAGTAGTTGGCAGTCGACCCACTAAAATACCATCAACTATTTAATGTAGTTTCCGTTTCATGGTATATTCTAGCTCAGTAGTTACTCTCAACTATGCGCTAATCTTGCTTCAGCTATTCGAGTTTTTTTCATTATACTCCAAAAACAACGAAAAAAATGCCTGGTTTATATTCAAGAATGATGATGACGACGATGATGATGGGTTTTTATAGTTTTTTTTTTTTTTAAATTTTTTTATTGATGTGAGTGACTTTTACTTTGTTGAACTAGAATTTTTTATCCAAATATTTCTATCACAACTTTCAGTAAACTATCAATTGCACTTGAAAAAAATTTGTGGGTCAATTATAACATTTTTAGTTAGAAATTTGAATTGCCATAAAAATCCAGCAAAACTTTTTCGATCATATACTAGTTTTTTTATTTTTTTTTTTGAAAATAACAGGTTATTTTTTCTTACAAATAAGTAGTAATTTCACAACTATTCACTTTTTCCATCCACTACTATTCACTATTTCCATCCATTAATAAACTATCAATTCACTTGAAAATAAAATCGTGGTTGAATTATAACATGCTTAGGCCCAATATTATAACTTGCCTTTAAGGTGCGTGTTAGTTAAAGGTAACTTTAGCTAAAGTGAGGAATAGTGACCTTTAACTTTTTTGGTTATTACAACTTCCTTATAAAATAAAATTAAGTTTTTTGAAAATATGGCATTACCAGAGCAAAAACCGATTACTTTTGACAAATAAAAATGGTTCTTAAAAATACGTAGTGGCAACGATGTACTTTTATTTATTTACTTACAACAAACAAAAAATACAAACGAAAAACAAAATTTCTTCGATTTGTGTAAAAAAATAAAAATGTTTATTGTAAAAAATTTACATTGTCGACGCCGAACACAGATATAAACCAAACAGCAAAGATACGGTCTAAAAACTACACGGCAACTACACTGCAGAGCAGAAAATGTGGCAACTTCAAATGCTTAAAGCTTACGTTAAAAGTTAAAGGTAAGATGAACTTACCTTTAGCTTATCGGTCACTTTTAGGTTAAAGTATACTTATAATAACGAAAAACTAATAATCTGTCCGTTAACATCCTCATTTTAGCTATCGGCAAGTTATAGTAATGGGCCTTAGTCAGATATTTAAATTGCCATAAAAATTCAGCAAAACTTTTTCGAACATATACTAGTTTTTTTTTTTTAAATAACAGGTTATTTTTTCTTACAAATAAGTAGTAATTTCACTACTATTCACTATTTCCATCTATATAAATGAGTTATTATCATGGCAGCGACATCTATGCACCAGTGATGCATTGTAATATCAGTTTTTTACTTAAATAAATTTAAATATGTTAGCCATGGATAAGATTTAATCCAATCTGTTTTTAATTTCATATTGGATTTTCTTATTAAAGATAGCGTTGGATCACATCCATCGGAACATGAATTTCCTCTTAAAATATAAAAGTATTTATAATAATAATAATGATATATAAAATATATATTTAAACTTACCTGTTTAAAAACTTGTCGCATTTGAGTCTTCAAAGAAAAAATTTAGCCACAATTTCGCACAAGGATTTACATTTGTTTCCATTTAAGTTTCAGTTGACACAAGAGCTTCTTCCACAAGACCATTTACGCCAACGTACATATGCCAATAGGATGTTACAGCTCGCCCATGGCAACCACGATTTTCATGAAAAAATCATAATGAGTGACGAGGCACATTTCCATTTGAATGTATATGTGAATAAACACAATAGTCGGTTCTAGGCAATGAAAAACCCTCAAATTATTCATCAGTCACCTTTGCAACCATTAAAAATGACAGTCTGGTGTGCAATTTGGTCAGGAGGAATCATTGGACCTTACTTCTTTTGAAAATGAAAACGGTTACTGTGAATGGGGAGCGATATCGTGATATGCTTGAAAACTATTTAATGCCACAACTGCATGCTTGGTGATGTTTATTGGCCTCCACGGTCACCGGATTTAACTGCTCAGAAACGCTTGAGCAACTCAAACAAAATATTCGTGATGAAATAAACATTAATTAACATAATTGCCGACATTAAATAAAACATTTATCAATATAAGATCCATTCTCTTTCATTTAATCAAAAATTATAAACAAAGTAGTATACCTTCCCGGCGGACACCCTGTAATAGCAAAATATGTTAAAAAAATTTCCAGTAGTAATGAGTTGAAGTAGACAATTTAGCCTTCATTTATATTGTTGACTTAAATTATAATGCATTATGTTTTTTATTAATGTAAGTACATTATTCCAATATCGGTTATAATTTTCCTAAAATATAAAATGTGTTATTTGAAACAACTATAAAATTTCTTTAAGCGTTTGAACATATTTTTTTTTGTCCTTTTAGCCAATTTCACTATATTTTCCTTGAAATTCTAATAAACAAACTGCATTGGTATTTAAGCGTTTAGAATTAGGAGTTTTATTTTTGTCAGTTTTTTTTATTTAATAGCCATGAAAAATGCCTGCATATAAATTTTTAATGTGATATCATAATCTAATCATTTAAAGTCATTTTCATCGTTTATTATGGAGTTTTGTTATTGAATTTTTGTTGTAAAGTTTATGCATTAATTAACGGATTAGCATAAATTTCGAATTATCAATTTTATTCTTAATATTCTAATAATACATTTTTATTTTTTTATGTAAATTTTAGACAAAAATTTGATTGATTTTGATTGATTTGTTATTTTAGTATATTATGTTTATGATTGCATTTTACCATTATGGATTGACCATTAAATTTGCATAATATTTGTGTTTTACTTTTTAGGGGTGAACATATTTTATATTGAATTTTTCTAGTGGTGTGTTAGCAAATATACATAAATAAAGCAATACCCAGCAAAATGTTTCATTACCAAATAAGTGATAATATAATGAAACAAAAAATGTTTAACAACTTATAATACGGCATTAGTAATTGTTATTTCTTTTTTTTTTAATTGCATATGAGCATGCCAGTAAGTACTTACTTTTTTAAAGTACACAAATTTCGTGTGTTTTCTTATGCAGCGTATATGTACAACTACTCTTACATAAAAAGCCTTGTCGAATAAAAATAATGAGTTTTGCCACCGAATTAACAGGTCAATTGAGAAGTCGCCGGCCTGTCACATAGATGGCGCTACTAGACTTAAATCGATATGATAGTTAGCCCTAACCTTCAAAAGACACGTGTATAAATTTGACAGCTGTCGGATCATTAGTTTGTGAATTATAGCATTTTGAGTGAAGCAACTTTTGTTATTGTGAAAAAAATGGATAAAAAGGAATTTCGCGTGTTGATAAAATATTGCTTTTTGAAGGGAAAAAATACAGTTGAAGCAAAAACTTGGCTTGATGACGAGTTTCCGGGCACTGCCCCAGAAAAATCAACCATCAAGGATTGGTATGCTAAGTTTAGACATGGTGAAATGAGCACTGCAGTGGACGCCCAAAAGAGGTTGTTACGGACGAAAACATCAAAAAAATCCACAAAATAATTTCGAATGACCGTAAATTTAAATTGAATGAAACGGCCGCATTTGAAGAAAAAGAAAGTGCTGTTTCACCAAGACAATACACCGTGGCACAAGTCAGTGAAAACGATGGCGAAAATCCATGAATTGGGCTTCGAATTGCTTCCGCATCCACCGTATTCTTCAGTCTGGCTCCCAGCGACTATATCCTGTTCTCAGATCTCAAAATAAAGCTCGCTGGAAAGAAATTTTCGTCGAATGAAGAGGTGATCGCCGAAACTGAGACCTATTTTAAAGCAAAAGACAAATCGTACTACAAAAATGGTATCAAAAAGTTGTAGGGTCGCTATAATCAGTGTATCACACTTGAAGGGAACTATGTCGAATAAAACAAACTAATTTTGCCAAAAAAAAAAAACTTCAATTGACCTATTATATACAGTAGGATATAATTGTTCTTCTTATATTTTAAGTTATTACTAATAACCATTACTAATATTTTGCTGGGTTTTTTTGATTATGCGATTTGAAATTGATTTTCATTTAAAATGTTGGCAGTGCACTTAGAAACCTTTTACTGTAACTATTGATGCCAAATTCCTTAACTCTTCTAAAAAAAATTTAAATGGAGATGAATTTGTTAAATCGGGGGTGGAAAATGATTGCTCGGACTAATGATCATTGAGAAATCCCTATATAAAATATATATGTATATACTATATATTTTTAAATTTGTATAATAGTGATTTTTAATACATTCTGGTTCGTAACCAGGTAAAATAGAATGAAATGTAGGAAAAAGAACGATTGAAAAAAGAAGTGTATGCACTGGGAACAAAATGGAAAAGAACGGGGAACGAAATTTGTATTATACTTTGACCTTCCCTCCAATATCAGAGTTCATTCTTGGGAACTTAGTTGCGATATGGGCTAAAGTGGCTGCCCTCGCCGGTGAGCCAACCTTTTTGGCAATGCAGTCACCAACCGCGGAATGTTTTAGGAAACTCTCCATACTGCATGATTTTAGAGAACTTTCATTATCCCATCATCTGCATATATTTTTTGACGTTGTCAGTGCTTTTGATACGGACTGGAACGGCTTTCTTTATCATGTTTTGCAATTTCAGTTTGCATGGGCCCAAGGTATAAATCTGTAGGTCTCGTGAGATTGATTACGTGGCATCTGATTTACAATCAAACATATATTCAGCTTACGTGGTGAACTGTCCGCTGAAGGTCTGGAGGGATGTTTCCTGGAACAATGGCCTTGACAAGATCCAGCGGAAAGCTAGGAGATTATTTAATATGGCAAAGTTGTAGCAAAGAAAACTGGTGACTGGTCTCCTATAAACATTACTGCGAAAAGTTACGTAAATCCAAAATGACCACTTGGCCCATGAATGGTCTGTATTTATTTCGACCTAAGGAGAAGTAAAAGTGTTCATCATACCTAAAGCGGACAAGAAATCTGAACAGTTGGTCAAATCTAATAGGCCGTTAAGTCTGAGTTCCTTTATTCCTCAAGACGATGGAGAAGGTTTTGGACTATTACAGTTGCCTCAAGCGCTTTCATTGACGTAAAGGGTTCCATCGATAATACGTCATATTATGTGATTAAAGGCGCTGTAATCAGGAAGGTCATTGCTTCAATCATCATGAAGATAACATCCAGTCTACGCCGAGAAAACAACCTCTGACCGCATGCAACAGGCTATGAACTAGCCTGATCTTTCAACACCATAGAAGGGCCAATGGTCACCTATAGTGCGCTAGCGAGCCCAGGCAAAAGGGGCGCTAATTAGGATCTATCGCTTATCCTGTATGGGCATAACTGATGCGGCCATGACGTGTCCGACAAACGCCATTGGTTCCATGCTTAATATACTACTACTATATATCTTGGTAACTGAGGGCGACTGTATGGGTGTTCTGCGTCCCCGGGAGCTTGCTGAGATTAAGGGAAGTGAACTGCGGATAAAATGTTACCCAAGGAGATTTTTGCTGGAATTATGAGGTGATCATTATCGAGAGGAGCATATGAACTAGAAAATCTTAGGAATTCGAACTGGGCCCCACTGATGGCTCGACTAAGGACAATGGGAATGCGGGTGCGTGTCCTCCCTATAAGCAACTACCCACCGATATTCGAGGCGGAGATTTGCGCTATCTCTGTATGTTCGTCGGAGAATCTGAGAAGGGGCACAAGAGCGGCACTTATTTATGTTCTTTCGGACAGTCAAGTGGCACTCTGGGCATTAGTGTCATGCTGTGTGTCATCTGGACTTGTCCTGGACCGCATTGAGTCTCTCAAAAGACTCGGTGGATGCAACAGATTAATCCTAAGCTAGGTTTCTGGGCACGAGGAGCAGCGAACGGGATAACAGTTTGCTATCTGTGGCGACAGGCGTCATTTTGTTAGCCCTTAACCTATCTGTGGTGTAGCTGCGGAGGGGGGGGGGGGGGTGTTGGAACCAAGGATGTAGAGGAAATCCAAGTCCAGTGTTGGAATGCTACCATTGACCAGCGCACTGCAGCGTTAGGCGAGGAGATTTATCGCTCCATCTAATGGAAATTCCAGGAGACTACTTTCTCTGGACAGGAAAAACTTAAGGACCTTCACGTGATATTTCTTCTTAGGTACCATTTGCGACAAGATAGATATCTGATAGGTGGAACATATACTCGATTGTTCCATGCTTCCCGGCCGGAACTACAATTTCTTGATGACCATCCCCCTTGGAAATTTGAAAATCTCTGCCGATGAGAAAGCCTCAACTTTTTAGAGCAAAATGTGGCTGCACAAAAGATCTATTTTGGGTCACGTTGCGTAGGCTGTCAATAACTTAATTTGTCAAGCTGTGTTCGTTTCATAACAATTGATCTATCGGGATCTCCCCTTCATTTAAATAGTCGAAGTGTGATATTTACAAAGCTTTTCAAAATATTTCTTCGTTTTGCGCTGTTTCGCTGGCCATTTTATAAAAAAAAATATGTATCTCAAAAACTAAGCCATTTTGCCCTATAAACTTACAAAAGTTCTGCTCCATGAAGCAAATAACTAAAAATATATTAAAATTAACTGTTTTTTACAGTTATTTTTTCGGTATTTTAATAATTCTAAACGGTGCTTCCCGGTCATTAAGTTTTTGTGCATTAATAACAAATTTTTTTTATTTTTTAAATAAATAAGAAAAAAATTATAGTTAACTGCAAAAGTACTGTTTTAGTAGTTATTTAATTTAATAATATAATAACTATCAAATAAATATATATTAAAATCCATTAAAAACAAACTAGCAAAGAAATTTAATTGTTGACGCTGATGATGTACTATATGGCCTATATTTTTGTTGTAAAGCTTCTAAATCAGCCATACCATCACGTAACACCGACGAACTGCACACTTTATATTGCCATATATCAGCTGGAATTTTTACCAAATTTTCACAATTTTGTAGATCCAATCTGACATGTTGTAAAATTTGTTCACCATCTAATTTTGCCTCCAATGGTAAAGCATTTCGTATATATTCCTCCACTATACCAATAACAGTATTTGAAAAATTCAATGCTTCTTGTATTTCTTGATCAATTATAACTGAAGTGTTAACCGATTGAGTTGATGTTAGTTGCAGTGTTAACTAAAAGAGGGATATTATTCAACAATAACTAAAGTTTTTTTGTTTTAATTTACCATCAAAAATATAAAACAGCTTATTCTAGTTTTTAGGAATTTAAAACTTTGCATTTTGAAAACTGTTGCTTGTTTTAAGTTTTGTAATACACTAACAATGTTAATGTATTTTAGTTAATAAAATTTATCTTTTTGAGATTTTATTAGCTAAAGATAACATTTTGATAAAAAAAAAAAAATATTTAAAACATTATTTTCTATTTTGTCGGTGTCATTTTGTTTTTCTGTAGTAAATATTTATTTTTAAATAAACGAACTTTTAGAAGTGTAAATTAACTCAGTTTAAAAGATTCGCCTATTAAAGTTTCTTCATAATTATGGGGTACTTCACTCTGTAGAATGGATTTTGTTCCCTACTCTTTTGCACTTACAAATTTTATCATACCATCTCTATTTTAGAACACTCTACTCTGCAGCGCAGAGTATTTTATCAATGCAAATGTAACTTTAGCAATAACCTTCCACTACATAGTGGCGTACACTAGTGTGGATCGAATTTGTTTTTTTTTTAGGGATTTCGGTTAGGGCAGGGGTACACAAGTTGTAGCTAAATGTATAACATATTTTTAGAAAGTTTCAGTAAAAAAGTACCAATTTTATTAAAGTAAAAATGATAAAAATGGTGAAAAAATATCAATTTTAGATTTTAAGTTGAAAAGCCCAAGTTGAAGATCAATTCCGATTTTGGTGAAACTTTCCAGAAATATTTCTTACATCCATCCATAACTTTTTCATCCCTGTGCAAAGCGAAATTCCACTAAAGTCTTAATTTGATACACCTTAGTGTACACTAAAATTAAAAAGTTAGCAGAAAATTTAGTAAAATATAATTATTCTAAAAGTTTTTTGTTTTCTAGGTTTTTTATACCACGAAGTTTTTTGATTGTTACACTTAAAAAAGTTTGTAAGTTAAAATAACTGAAAATATCATTTAAAAGAAATGATATTTCATTTAAAAACCGGTCTACTTAATTTTCATTTAAACTAAATGCCATTTGTTATTTATTTTTAAATGTTGATTAATCAACTGACACATCCGTAAGAAACAACTGATATAATCAGTTAAAATAAATGTCAAAATTTTACCCACCAATCCTTATAAAATAAATGTTTTTTTCATTTATTTGAAATTATTTCCGTTTTTGTATTTTTTTTCGTACAATACAAAATGTATGTATGCATATGAAACACTTTTTGTATGAATGTATTTGTATATGTATGTGTGTTTATGAAGTTATTGTAAATTGTATTGAAAAATTTTGTATATATACAACCAATTTAAATAAAAAAACAAATTGAAATTTTTTGAATATTTTTTTTTTGAAACAGACAGCAAACAAAATTTAAATTTGTAATAACTGTTACGGACACAAATAAACCACAAGTTTCCGTTTTGTGGGTAAATTTTTATTAAATTTCAAACAAATGAAAAAAATAAATGAAACTGCAAAAAATCGGTAAATGATAGTAAATTATTTCGAATAAATGTATAAAAAAGTTAATATAGATGTTTCTTTGAAAAATAAATGTATCTTCCTTTATATTTAAATGGAACGGAAAACTTTTTTATTAAACTACAAACAGTTAACTACATAATATTCTGAGTGTATTATTGCTTGTTTATAGCGAGCATTCAACCTCCGTATGTTTACAAAAACAAAACAAATTCATGATTTTTAGCTAGGTTGATACATGTATTTCGATCCGGCAAAAGATCTCTTCAGAACCCAAAGTTTTAGACAAGCTACACTCTAAAAAATGCATGTAAAAAAGCTACATTAAGTGTGTAAACTTTAAAATATGTCAATTAATAAAAAATTATATTTTATAAAAAATATAATAATTTAGAAAATGTTTCTTATAAAATACAAAAAACAATAAATAGCTAAAAAAATAGGAAAAACAATAAATATATAAAATTTTTCATGGTCGCAGATAGAATTTCGGTGGTACAATATTAATTATATGAACAAAATTTTAAAGATGATTTTTTTTTATATAGGATCCGCCAAATAACTTTTTTTTTTTGAAAATGCTATAAAAAAATACTGAATATTTTCTCAAATTTCTTTTTTTATTTGAAAGTACAATCCTTCCGGTTAATAATGGAAAATAATTTCGTTTGGCCACCTCGGAGCTGCGATTTGACACCGTTGACTATTATTTGTGGGGTGCCGTCAAAGATAAGTGTTTCGCCGACAAGCCAGAGACAATTGACGCTTCAAAGGACAATATTCGTGGAGCCATTGGTGAAATACAGCTGCACACAATCGATAATGTGCTTAAAAATTGGACCGATCGTGTAGGCTACTGCATGGCCAGCCGAGGCAGCCATTTGAATAAAATTATTTTCCGTTATTATTGTACTTGTAATAAAAAAAGAAATTTGAGAAAATATTCAGTAGTTTTTTTTTTATAGCATTTTCAAAAAAAAAAGTTATTTGGCGGACCCTATATAAGAAGAAAACAGTTTTTAAAAGTACAAATGTTTGCAACTAAGTGTAGTAAGTATTTAAGTTCAAAAAGTACATTGTACACTCAGAATATTATGTAGTTAACTGTTTGTAGTTTAATAAAAAAGTTTTCCGTTCCATTTAAAAATAAAGGAAAATACATTTATTTTTCAAAGAAATATCTATATTAACTGTTTTATACATTTATTCGAAATAATTTACTATCATTTACCGATTTTTTTCAGTTTCATATATTTTTTTCATTTGTTTGAAATTTAATAAAAAATTACCCACAAAACGGAAACTTGTGGTTTATTTGTGTCCGTAAAAGTTATTACAAATTTAAATTTTGTTTGCTGTCTGTTTCAAAAAAAAATATTCAAAAAATTTCAATTTGTTTTTTTATTTAAATTGGTTGTATATATACAAAATTTTTCAATACAAATTACAAGAACTTTATAAACACACATACATACACAAATACATTCACACAAAAAGTGTTTATAGCTTCATATGCATACAAACATTTTGTATTGTACGAGTATATTAAAAAAAAAACAAAAAATACAAAAACGGAAATAATTTCAAATCAATAAAAAAAACATTTATTTTTTAAGGATTGGTGGGTAAAATTTTGACATTTATTTTAACTGTTTATATCAGTTGTTTCTTACGGATGTGTCAGTTGATTAATCAACATTTAAAAATAAATAACAAATGGTATTTAATTTAAATGAAAATTAAGTAGACCGGTTTTTAAATGAAATATCATTTCTTTTAAATGATGTTTTCAGTTATTTTAACTTACAAACTTTTTTAAGTGTAGCCATTCAAAAGCCTTCAATAAGTTGCTTAAGCATTTGGTAGATTTTTCGTTCATTTTTGACAGTATCTTGAGTTAGCAAAAGTATAATATAGTTAATCCTTTTATCCTCATCATGTGCATGTTTTGACACTTAAATTTTAATTTTGTCAGTAAAAATACGAAGGTACCGCCTATAGTGATCCGACATAAGATGAACATGGAAAATTTTCTAAAAAAATTTCCGACAATGCCAAAATATTTTTCTGACTGTGTGTGTTGCACACAACTAGTTGTTTGAATACAAAATCATTTAGCAAACCAGATTAAGTTAGTTGGTTTTTACGTATGGATTTTGTTCACTTTTACTGATTAACTTTTCTCTGTAAATTGGGTATTGGGTTAGACCTAAGTTTATTATAATTTTAATTATAATAAACATTAAAGTAAATAAATAAAATCCATTTGTCAATTACAGATATATGTACATACTTCCCTTATTAAAAAATCTGAAAATGATTTTCACAGAAAAAAAGTTTAGGGTAGAATTTTGTCATTTTACATTCATACATTGTAAAAATTGCTTACTACTGATGTTTTATGAAAGTTATTTGTAAAAAATGCAATTATAATTTTTTATAAGTTTGCTTTTTTCCTGCAGAGTAATTTATTAGTATTTGCATTTTAAGGAGCATAGAAAGTTTTCTCATTTTTGCTTGTATGTGACATTAGGGATCACCAAACATCCCCTCAAAGTTACAAAAACTATTATAAAATTTGCAAAAATGTTAATTAAAGGCTACGCCCATAAAAAAATACAAATCGTTAAAATTTGATTAAGTTAAAAAATTCGTAATCTGCGAGATCTTAAAATGTTTTGTTTTTACAATAAATTCAGACTTGGCAACATTAGGGCCGATGAGCCACACCTTTCCCTCTGGTTAATTTTTCTCGAAATCTATTTTTTTACTACATATCACAAGGGACAGTGCAATTTCGCAATTTGGAAAATAAGTTGCTGCCTAATGTGACATATTAAAACTCCTCTTTTTATTTTGATTTTTGTTTTATTTTGCGGAATAAATGCATAAAGGCGTCAAGGCGTTTACCACACTTGACACTTTCAAAAAGTCAATTATATGAAAAGAAAAAAAAAGAAATTTTTTCTTAATGAAAATGCATTAAAACATACAATTAATAACATTTACAGTCAACAGTATTTGTACTTTAACTTGTCCCCAATATGCTTGTGTTCGAACATAAAAACGTTTATTGTAAGGTCCTTCTTTCTTTTTTTCTGTTGCACATTATGTTAACAGTTTTCTGGTTCGTTAATTGTACTATTATTTTTATTACAAAACACAAACGTATGAACTCTATTATGGTATTTAATTACTATTTCGCATGTTAGTTTTCAAAATAAAATTAAATTGATTTTAAGAAACATTAAAGAGTATACACTCAAACTCAAGTAACTTTAAGGAGTATAAACTCAAAATTTGTTAGTTACTTCATGACAGTTGATTGTGTAGTTATCAGTATCTATTGTATTTAACTGTAACAAGTTTTCCTTCGTTTCTTGGGTTAAAGCTCTCAGAGGTCAGCAAGAACAGCCAAGAAATGAGAGTGAATAATGCGAGTAATTATTTGGTTAAATTTTAAATTCAAGAGTTTTCTTTGTTTTTGTTTCCCATCTAAAAATCGAAATATATATGAGCATACATGATCATACATGGGCCTGTATATGATCATACATGGGCATACATGGTCATATACGTCCATACATTGTTCAATATATGACCATACATGATCTCATATATGATCATATATCTTCGGATCCGAAATTTGAGGGTATCGAAGATGACAGCAACATCTGTAATTCATATGGACCTTTCGCCAATCTCCGAGTGGGGTCGCGTAAATGGGTCGAGTTTAATGCACATAAGACCCATAGACGGGCAGTGGGGTCACCAATGCCATATATACTTGTGGGGGATGTCGATATTGAGGAATCAGATGCTCTTGATTTTCTGGGCATGAGAATTCAATGTGATATCACTATCTATACCAACTATATTCGACCGAAAATGGAATACAACTCCCATATATGGGCAAGTCTATTTTGCAGCTTCTGGACCGTGTCAATAAACCTACAGTATACACTTTTCTTAATTTCTCGTGGAGAGATATGGCGTAGGTACTTCATCCGACTGCGGTAAACTAAACCTGTTGTAGGCACTACTCCTAGTTACTATAAAAGAAACACCAGTTGCAGAGAAACCTGAAGTAGGCACTTTTCTAAATGATTTCTGAAGAAACCTGGTGAATGCACTACCACTAAAATAGACACTAATGTTAGAATGAAAAAAAAACTGGAACTAATACGGGAGAATAAGTTGCAGCTAATGTGAAACAACATGTTGGAGCCAATAGTATCCAGCAAGGTGGAAAAAATAAGGAACATTATTTAAATTTAATCAAGTTTGACCAGCATATTTATCTAACCAGCGACATGGTTAAAAAAGCTGCGGCCCTTTAAAGGCTGTAAGATTATATGGATCTTTCCTGCATTGAGCTGATTGACGTACATCTGGCGAATATATATTTTTTTTACAAGTGTACACCCCCAGGTTATTGCAGGAAGCAAAAGTTGCCTTTATACAAAAGCCGGAGAAGGAAAGCTATGCAAACCCAAAGACTTACCAACCGACATTATTTTGCTGAAAACCATGCAACAGATCGTTAATGGAATGATTAAGTATAAAATCCCTAACGAACTGCTTTAATTCAATCAACACGCGTACTTAAAGGAACATTCAGTCGAAACTGCCCCCATTGATCATTTGGAGTGGCATTCTTTCACCACTCATAAGCGTGATCACCATTAACATTTTCTTAAAGATTTTAGCCAATAAGCGTTTCCAACCTGTTTTTTTTAATGCAGACCATGTGGACGTACTATTAAGGGGGAGAACTCCTAAGCAACTGAATAGGGTGTTTCAAAAGCACTCGAATTGTGAACGCGAACAAAACAGAGACACTCCTTTTCACTCGGAAGACGACTGTCATTAGTTTCTTAACAAGAAATTATAATGGAAACAACACATCGAGAGCAGGATCACTAAGGCCCTCCTAGCTTGGGCCTCTTGTAGAAGAGCTGTTGGCTTCAAATAACATACTAACTCTACAAAAGCGTAGTATCTTGACTTATGCGACAGTATTTGGACATTAAAATTACATCCACTAGAAAATTGGAGACGCAGAGTCTTGAAAACTCGGTAAAAGGAAAATTCGTAAGATAGTAAAAATTCTCAGCGGGCATTCAACGCTGAGGACACACCTATACCGACAGGGCCATGGGGAGCAAGACGAGACCTAGAAACACTATTTATGTGGCTGTTCGGCCTTTGCATTAGGATTCAACACTTATCTAGCGACAATATTCAAACTTTTTCTGACTTTAGTGTGATAGGCTAACGTAGACTTAGGAATTTCGTCAACAGGACGAATGGATGTATTATTGAAGAAAACAGTACTGCCAAAAAACTCCGTTTCACAAACAGAACAATGTTTTGCTAGTACAATATAAGATTTACTTATGGCTATTTCTTATAGGGTGGATTTTACAAGACAAATACTAGTTTGACAATACTATTTTTAGTACGGTTGCTAATTTCTGCCTGGGTTTATTTTAACTGACAAAATTTTTTTTTGTGTATTTAAAGGATTAAGTACCAATATTTATTTTTTTTTTTAAATTTAACAGAGGTGTGTTCAAATTTAATATATATTTTAGTGCGGTGAAAAACATAAAGATCTTAAACTGAAGTTGAAGCAGTTGAAGCTGCAGCAGCAGCATTTGCTGCTGCTTGTGCTCTAGCTGTAGCTTCATCATCAATTGTCTTCAATTCATTTTTGGATCTTTGTAATTGCAGTGCTGAACAACGTATTTGCATCCAGGGTAATGTAGCTGTTGTAGAACAATTATCAAATCCTTGTTCTGCATTAGCCATTGAGTCTAAAACACGTTGTCTCAAATCTTCCGGTAAGTCAGGATTAATTAAAATTTTTTCAGCTTCGGATTGTAAGACCACAGTTTGAAAGAATTGTCCGGGTGGTAAACCGGCAAAAGCAGCTTTTGGTCCAATATTTAAACCCAAATTAAGTTGGGCCTGAAATTAACAAAATATTAAATTTAAGTACTAATATAATTAATTAAATATTAAATAATACATACCTGAGTGCATGCTAGGGTACATAAAAATAGTAGAGCCAATATTAATTTCATTTTGAAAAAATTGTACTTTGAGTTGTTTCGTTAGATATTTTGAGTTGTTTCGTTAGATATTCGTTACTGATGCTAAACAATTTTCTTGCGATTGTTTTTATAGTTGTTCCAAAATATCTAGCATTATTTTTTCAAAGAACTTATCATTTATTTTATAGGACGACGCACTGCATTTATTTTTTCATTTATAAATAATATTTGCTTAATGCATTTTTTTATGATATTGTTTCCTCTTATTGTTAGATATTTATTTATTTAATTTTTTTATCATAATTATAATAAATCAAAATTAAATAAAGTTGTCTTAATATTATATTTATACAGTTTACGCATTATGTTTTTAAGTGACTAACAATATACGATATATTTTTAATATTAACAGTAAATGACGTCAGATTTTTGTGACATTAAATAAATATTTTAATTGTGTTGATATTCAGGATAAAAAAATTTAAGCGCTTATGTTGATGATGGCAGTTCCATAGTATTTATTCTCTTAACAATTTTATATTTGTTATATGATCTGAGAGGCGTGGATTCAATACGATTACTTATTACGCCTTCAGTCATACGTTTCCACTGAGACTAGAATTTCTAAAAGTTTGTTCCGATTTCGGAATCGTTTACCGGAAACACTCCTCTTCAATATTCCAAGGAGATTTTTAATGTGGTTCAAGCCGGGTGATTGTGCCGCCCAATCAAGGACTCGAACTCCATTTTCTTCTATGAACTCTTTGACCAAACTCGATGTACAGGTTGGTTGAAAAGTTCCTGCGCTCGAAATTAAAGAATACTGTTTTTGTTACGAAATATATTTTTTTATTCAATATAATCTCCTAGAAGCTCAATACACTTGTTCCAATGATCTTCCAATAATTTTATCTTATCCTTATAATGGTTTTCCGGAAGCTCTGCAAAATAACCGTCTACGGCTGCTATGGCCTCTTCATTCGACGAAAAATGCTTTGCTAAATATATTCAATCAATCAACAAAATTCCTTTTGCATCCCAAAAAACTGATGCCATAATCTTCTTGTGATCGTTGTGACTTCACCTGCTTTGGAGCTGAACAACCAGCTTCAGTCCACTGTAAACGTTCTTGTTTCAATTTAGAATCATGGTGGTAGATCCAAGTCTCATCCATAGTTATAAAACGAAGCAAGAAGTCGGTTTCATTCGGCTTAAAACGCTCCAAATTACGCTGAGAAATTTGTTTTCGATGCAGTTTTTGTTGAATTGTTAAACTTTCCAAACAGTTTTTTCATACGTAATTCTTCATGTAAAATATGGAGTACTCGTTCGTCTGAGATGCCTATGGCATTAGCAATTTCACGCTTAGTCAAACTTGGATCTTCACTAACCATATTATGTACCTGCTCAATGATTTCTGCTATGGTTGCAGTTTTTGGTCGTCCTTCGCGTGCATCGTCTTTAACGCTGGTACGACCACGTTTAAATTCACCAGCCCAAAATTCAACGGTGCGTTTTGAAGGTGAGGACTCCTTATATACTTCTAACAATTGTTCATAAATTTCCTTTGCTTTTCAACCCTTCAAAACAAAGAATCTAATGACTGCACGATATTCAACTTTTTCCATATTAAAAAAAAATCAATGGCACGTCAACTTCAAATGGCTTGTAAACAAAGAAAGAATTGACAGAATGACTTGCAACTTTGCATGTGTTCTCAGGACAGTTATACCAACTTGAGAAAAAAAAGTTTGGAGCTAGCAGTGCCATCTCTTGGTGAGCGCAGAAACTTTTCAAACAACCTGTATGTTTCGGGTCATTATAGAATTGAAACACCTATCGAAGCGGCATATTCCACTCAGCATACGAAATCATTTTTGTTTCAAGAATGTTTTCGTATAAGAAACGGTCCATTTTCTCATCAATCTCACACTATCATGTTGTCTCCCCCATGCTTAAAATTCGTTTTTTAATTGCGTGGCTCCAGCCCCTGACCAGATAGGCGCCAAACTGTACACATATCATCCTAATTTCTCAAGTTGAACTTTAATTCGTCAATAAATAAAATGGTTTTCTATTTCTGTACGGTTCAGTTCTGATTTTTTTGCAAAACTTAGTGTTAAAAAATAAAATAATTCCAAATAATTAAATAGAGCTAAAAAACACGGTTTTGGTATCCTACCTTTTTTGGATGTGTTTCTTCGTCAACAAAGGTTTTTTTGGCTGGCCTTGTAACTTTTAAAATTGTTTTCCGTTCAACGTCTCCGTCTTGTACTACCTCACTAGAAGTAGCAAAAGAATTTTTTTGTTATCCGTTTGTAATATGTCGAAATATAGGTATAAGTGATCAACGTGTGAGGACGCAAGCGGGAGTGCTAATTTTTACCTAGATTAATGGACATCCTCTTGAGCAGCTTAATATTGAAAATGAGCTAAATCGGTCTAGCTATTAAAAAGTTATGAGTGAAAATGTGAAGGTACCTCTAAACTTTCCATCTAAATTGTTGTAATTTAGTATAATTTTATAGTAGCGATTAGTAAATAAAATATTTTCTCATATTTTTTCACCAGTTGCTTAGAAGGTAAAATGTTTTTTATATACATTTCAAATATTTTCCACCTCAACCATTTTTTTCACCACAAAAATTTTTTTTCACCACTAAATTTTTTTCCACCACAAAAACCGTTTTCACATCAAAAAAAGTTTTTTCTCATCAAAAAAAGTTTTTTCAGCTCCATAATTTTACTTCTAATTTTGTTACATTATTTGCAACAAATATTGTGGATGGCAGGGTCATTTTTTTAAGGACATTGGTGGAGGGTATTCAAATAATCGGTACAGCCGAATCTAAACCAGTTTTATTTGTTTTTTTTTTTTTAATTGAACATATTTTTCTTTCATCACGAGCAGAAGTTTTTCGTGGACGTCTTTCAAAATGTTTTACGGATACTTTTTTAACAATCTACAAACTATAGATCTATTCACATAACATTCATTTTACCTTTCAGCAACGGATGCTTTCTTTTCTCCTTTCTTAAGATTCTTAATTATTTGAGATTCAAAAGTTTGACAATATTTATTGCTATACATCCTCAGTGGACCAAATAGTACCAACAACATTTTGAAACTAACTTTTAAAACTCTTGCAAAGAATATTTTAGGCAATTAGAAGAAAAAGAATTTTTTGTTGTTTGCATAATTTTTAAATTTGTTGCTTTTGTTTTGCACATTCTCTTTTTAGGATTTTGAGAATTTTTGTTGCTTTTGTTTTAATGTGATGCCAATGGTGGAGCATCAAACATGATCGCTTACAAACTTTCATAAAAAGAATTTCTTAAAATTACACTCTACAACAATTTAAAAAAAAAACAATTAAAATTCCCAAGGGTTTCATGACGGTTTTTTATAGTTCCGTTCGTTTACTCAATAATTTGTACAAATTTCTACTGGATGACAATAGTTTACACAAATACTCAGTAAATAAAAAGAAAAAAAGCAAGAATTTTCAATTAGAAAAAATATATGATTGAAAAACATAATATGAAAATTTTTTTATAAACACAAATAAAAAAGTTTTCCACTACGTTGTTGTATGCAAATACAAAGCAATAAATATTGTAAAATGAATTATGCAAAAGATAATTTATAAAATAAAAATTTAGAAGATAAAAAATGTTTCTGCTTAATATTTTACAACAAGAATCCTCTTTTTCTATATCGACCAGTTATAATTTATTTTTGCATTTGGTTTTACAATCAGCTGTTTGTAAATTATTGAAAATTTACCGTTCGCGTACATTTTCAGAAAATTTTCATTTTGAGGCTATATTTGTCTCAAGTTTGCTACTGAGTAATTCTTTTTGGATTTTGCTGAGAAAAGTAAACGAATGGACTTAATGTTTTCTAAGTCGCTGAATCTGAATATTTAGTCAGTTTTTTCGGGTCACGGCAGGCTTTTGGCAAGTCCTAACCCCCTAATATTAACTTAATCTATATTTCTAATTTTTGTGAGGGTCGGAGAAGATTAACATATGTATGTATGTATGTATATGTCCATTCTCTATCACTAGGTGAAATAAAGTAAAACTATGTTTGGATTAACTTTAATATACTTATTTCTATCACTTCGGACGACGGCAGCAGGATTGCTCTAAGTCGAGCATTACAACTAAATCCTTATATCTAGTTTCCATTTGGAGCATTTCTTGATGAAACTTCTCACCCTGTTCATCTCCCAAATTATCTGCAAAATAACTGCTATAGATATGATTGTGATTAAATTGTTTGCATTTACAAATGATTATAAAAATGTATACTCATTTATATGTACTATTTCAGAATCAGTTGGTTAAAAATAGTGTAAAATATTGAAAAAAATAGGAAAAAAACATTGAAATAAGAAAAAATTGGAGAATTATTTGTTAATAAAGCTTCTCCTTTTTACATTTATAAAAAACTCAAAAAATTCAGAAATGTTAAATGCACAGTAATAAAAGTAAACAAAAAAACTTGTTGTGATATAACGAATATTTTCTGACAATATATCATTCATTATACTGGGTTTTGACTTTAATTATTGAAAAAATAATGAAAAAACGACAGCTGATTTATCAATTTTTGATCACTAGTACACACACACACACACAAATCTTTGCCAGGTAATAAGTTAACTACGAAAGTTGTTCACTTAAATTATTCAAAAAATAAGTAGAAAGAACTAAAAACTTGGCAAAAATGTTACCAGCTTTCGCATAATATTTGCGAAAAAACTTTATCAGTTAATATGCTCGATGTGAACGATTTATTGTGGGTACCAAAATAAGGTAGCGCGACATCAACATGTCGGGTAATTAAATCGTTCAGCAGATTGTTGAGTAGGAAATGTGTAGCAGTTGAGTGACTGAAAAACGTGCCCATTTGTTTTCTGTTCACGAAGAAAAAAAAATTAAGTGGAAAAACACTAACGCAAAAAAATTTTGTACCAAATATGCGCAAGGGGTTAAATGACTCCTCAAGCTAAAAATTTCCTACTGGAAATGATGAGAAAAATGTGAATTCATATGATTTTTTTTAATTAAGAAAGCATTAAAATGCTGAAACCACAATAAAAAATCAGTTCAAATTAGAAAATTACATTAATCTATATTAAAAATTTAAATAAAATGAAATTTTAAATATTATAAATACAATCGTTTTAACAATTAAAAAGCAAAAAAAGGGACATTTAAAAATGTAAGAGAAAAAAAGGCAGAAATTTAAAGAGCTCTTAAACGAAAAAGTAAAATTAAAAAAAAATAGTAATATTCCAATGGTGGCCAATGGTGGCCAAATGTGACTTAAGGTTCAATTAGACGTGCCATACCAAAGCCATAACCATAACAAGATTTATGTTTTCGATTAAAGGTTCCATAAGCATTAAAAACAAAGGCTGAAATGCACTTTGTCGGGCGTTGATAAAAAAAAAAACAAGTAAAAAAGGGCTAAATTCGGCTGTGCCGAATCTTTGAATACCCTCCACCATAGGGGCTGAAGATGACATACGTTTATACTAAATTTTGCATGAACTGTAATATGAATATGTTTTGTCAATTTATGTAACGAACTTTTGTTATTTAGTTTTAGTAATATTATTTACAGAGGTCTGCTCTGTTAGCGACTTTAACATTGTTGCTTTTAACGTTAACTTAGTTATTAAGAGTAACACACATATAGCTCTAAAATGATATTATTCTCATAGTATGTGAGACAGTAAATGTAATCGAACAAGAAGAAGACTTAATAACATTTTTACTTACTTAACAGAAAACAAAAATAAATACAGAAAAATTGTACAAATTTGTATGGAAAATTTAGAGGTACCTTCACATTTTCACTCATAACTTTTGAACCGCTTAACCGATTTTGCTCATTTTAAATACCAAACTGCTCGGGAGGATGTTCAATAATCTGGGTAAAAATAGGCACCCCCGGTTGCGTCTTCGCGTCGTGATCACCATTTCAACAGACAGACAGACGGACAGTCAGACATGGCTTAATCGACTTAAAATTGCATAAGGATCACGAATATATATACTTTATGGGGTCTTAAACCTATGTTTCGACATATTACAAACGGAATGACAAACTGATATATACCCTCACCATATATGGTGGAGGGTATAAAAAAAATATGACCCCCTCTGGAATATAAAAAGAAAATTTTTTTCTATCTCTCATTTTTGAGGCCGGGGCCTGTGGGGCCCCCAGAGCCCAAAAACTGGTACGCGTAGTAACACATAAGTGTGGGTACTCAAATGAAAGGAAATTTCGTCAGGATCTCAAAAAATATTTTTTCTAACTGCGGTCCACAGGGCCCCACCCCAAAAAATAGAAATGTTTTAAAAAACCGAGCAATTTTAAAAATGGGACGATTTCGCGCAATTTTTTCGGATATTTTTTTTAATATTTTTGGGAAGTCAGTCTCTTCATTAAATTTTTTTTATATATATTTTTTTTTTTTGCCATAACAAAAACACAAATAAAATATATCTAAATATATATAAAATATAAATATATAAATATATGTATATATATATATAAAATATAATATGCATTAAAAATAAAAACACAATAGAAAAACAATAAATAATAAAAACAACAATCAGCTGTATCTTATGGTTATGGCAAAAAACCAAAATTCAATAGTAAGTAAGTAAGTAAAAGATTTTATTGAGACTTTTTTTTCATACATATGGTGTAGAACTAATCGACAGTATAATATATCATACTCTTAAAACTATATTCGTCTTGTTTTAATACACATTAATTTAGAAAAAGCAACTTGCTTAGAATGAAATGTAAAAGTAACATGGTACACAATAAATGAACTTAATGCTTGCTCCCGGCATTGACATTATCGAACAGAGCGATTGTCTGTTAAAAACAAAATAACAAAAATACAAACTAAATAACAATTAAAATGAAGAAACAATATAAGACAGCCTTTTTTTTTTTCGTGTGTGTCAGCCGAGGAACAATAACAAAAGTTAAATGTAATTAACGATTTGTACAGGTACAAGTATTATAAATTATATATATAAAATTAATATTTAAAATGAGATTAAATAAAATTTTTTTTTTTTTTTTTTTTTTTTTTTTTTTTTTCGTAACACAGTGTTTTCCTTTTTTTTCTAATAATATTGATATGCGATGTTACCAATAGTTCGAGGTAGTTTATAAAATTTTAATACATTAATTGTAAAAGTAAAAGCCATATGCATAAACGATTAATAAGCAAAAGCAGCTCATAAAACCAAACTTTATGGGTTATCGGTTGATAACCCATAAAGTCATTAATCGTTTATGCATAAGATAGTAAAATTGTAAATTAGCCTCTATGTGAGCCAGGATTGGCCTTCAAATAAAAATCTGGAGTAGATGACAAGATAGAGTCCACTGACTCCAACCGGACACCAACAGGAGACAGGTAAGAACCGGCCGACCAACCAATATCCGCTTCAGACTCATATATATCACTCATTAGATGATTTTCGTGAACTGCAAGATTTTCAACAAAGTTCTTTTGGAGCAATAAGGCATATCTTGTGATGGGTATGACGTTAGACTCCTTGTAGATGAATTCGTTAGAGTATTTTTTTGAATAGCTTTGAAAATTTTTGTTTATACATCTCCTTAAAATTTTCCTTTCAAAGATTTCTAGCTCTTTAGCTACAGTTGGAGAGATGGTGAACCAAATCGGAAAAGCGTAAACCAGCGCAGATCTCATAGCTACCTTGTACAAGAGAAGTTTTGTTTTCGGTGAGAGGTGATGATTATTCATTAGACCAGAAAACATGGCCGCAATTTTTCTCGCCTTTGTCAGGAGAAATCTGGCGTGATTATTGAACTTCATTAACATGTTGAAGTTGACACCTAAGTATTTAATAGCTGGTTTGAAGGGTATATTAATTCCATTTAGGGATATTTGTAGTTGTTTTGACTGGGGAACAACAATTCTGGCGCATTTGCCCGAAGCGTTTCTGAGGCAAATACCCTCGGATTTGTTAGCGTTAATATTAAAGCCCCACGAATTATAGTAGGCATTAATGACGTTCAGATGATTAGCTGCATTCGCCAGTGCTTGTGTTGGTGAGTTGTCGTGAGAGTATATCAGACAATCATCAGCATAGAGGATTGCCTTAGAATTGTCGACCAAATGTGGGAAATCGTAAAGAAATAAGTTAAACAAAAACGGTGCCAGCACGCTTCCCTGGGGTACACCACTTTTCACATGATCGGAGAGTGACAATGCATCGTTGATTTGTACTTGAAATTGTCTATCAGAGAAGTAACTTTGAAACATTTTCACTAGGAAAGGGTCAACTTCAAGATTGACTAGCTTGTACAGGATGCCTTTATGCCAAGCTGAGTCAAAGGCCTTTTCAATGTCCAAGGAAATTACTACAGTCGATATCTTTTTTCTTAAATTCTGTGTAACATCTGAGTGTAGTTTTATTAGCGCATGCTGCGTCGAGTGACATCGTTTGAAGCCAAACTGGAAAGATGAAATGGGACTTATTATAAAATCGTTTTCCAATTTTTCCTTCAATATATGTTCAAATATTTTCCCCAAATTGGATAAAAGTGAAATTGGGCGGAAATCTTCTAATTGATCACTATTTTCCTTCTTCTTAATGGGGATGATCTTAGCAGATTTCCACATAGTGGGAAAGTAGTAGTTGTTTAGACAGTTGTTAAATACTATATTGAGGAGCTTTAACGAAGTATCTGGCAGCTTTTTAATTAAAAAGTTGGAAATTTTATCAATGCCACATGACTTTTTGTTGTTGGCTTTTTTAATTATTTCTTTTATAGATGAAATATTTGTAAAATGAAAGTTATCAGGGTTTTCCACAGATTCAAAGTCTGAGCTAAAAGTGTAAATATGGCAAGGGACAGCATTTACGTAAGATGATATACAAGAATCGACATTCGCTATAGGCAATTCAGGCACATTTTCGCTATAGACTTTAGAGTAATAATTTTTGAAATGCTCAGAAATTTCAGTCTCATTAGACACTGTTGTGTTATTGATAATAACTTTTTGACAAAATGGTGACTTCCGTTTACCAAGAATTTGATAAACTTGTTTGAAGGCTGATGGGCCAGGTTTAATTTTCTGTAATTTAAGATTAAAAATTTTCGCATTTTCTTTATTTACCAATTCCTTTATAATTGTTTTTAAAAGTTGGATTTGTTTAGATAGTAAGTTATACTCTAAACTGGATCTATTTCCTGTGCGGTGGAAGATTTTTTTTAATTCACTTTGCCATCTGTATTTTATTTTATAAAATTTTTTAATGTTTTCAGACAATGCCATTTTGTTATTTTTCAGCTCAATAATATCAGTATGGGAATTGTGGATTGAAATAAGACAGTTGTTAAACTCACCGATTAATAAATCAATTTCGTTGTTTTGCAAGTTTCTGTTTACAGGTGGCATCAAACCAAGAGACGCAATTTCCATTTCACGCTTAAAGTGGTTCCAGTTGGTGTTTTTATATGAGGTGAAAAATCTTGGACTACGAAGAATTATCTTGTCAAAATCCATTTGAAGTTCTAGTTTTATTGGAAAATGGTCTGAAAACGTTGGCAAAGAAGAAATCTTAAAATTTTGATAATTGGTGTTGACGAGCTGAGGACTAAGCAGAAAATGATCCAGAAAAGAAGGTCCATTAGGATATGAGGGTTTGCTGTCACACATACGCGTTATTTCCAATGAGTGATCGAGCAGCCAGTTATAGATGTTTTTGCCATTAAAATTTTCGTTTTGATCACCCCAAGCAGGATTTTTGGCGTTTAGGTCACCTCCTAGAATAAAGCCATCAAAGCCAGTGGATATTTGTAAAATTTTATCTAAATCATTTAATAGAAAAGACGATGGATGAATGCAAGGAATATACAGAGAACCAATTAAGTATTTTTTGTACATATTATTTATCTTAAATACAATTTGAATAAAGTTGCCAAAAAGATTAATGTTATCGATGTTAATTCTGCTGTAAGAAAATGTGTCCCTTATGAGTATTGCCACACCAATAGAAAAATTCAATAGATATCTATGGTTATGACCACAGTTATGGCTATGGCGTTATGGCAAGTATCTATAACATTGTATACCATAAGATTGGTTTGAACAGCTGTTTAAATAGTTATGGCACGTCTAATTAAACCTTTAGAGCTCTTTGTTTTCACTTGTAAAGCACGTGTTTGCAAAGTTTGGCCCTAAAATTCAACTGAAAGTTAGAAGTGTTTTTTTTTTTAATTTAGGCATTTTATTTCATTATAAGAAAAACTTAGGTTATTTAATATTTTATAAAGTAGGACGAAAGTAATGAAAACTAAGGTATCCAATATTAACGTACAGTTTTTGGTCCGTCATAAACGGTATCCAACTCCGTTTACGTACCGTTTTCTGGATCCGTACAATAACCAGAAAACGGATTTTAAGGAACATCAAATCTAATTCGTATCCGTTAAAATACCGTCAATGACGGACTATTTACGGACCAATATGTCCGTTGAAAGCCCGTCAATAACGGACTCTTTACGGTTCCATATCCGGTCCGTATTCTTACCGTTTTTTCAACAAAACCGGATTTGTGTATATGCCAACATTTTTTAATGATGTAGCACACAATGCAAATTTGCACGTTTTTTCAGAAAATCTATTATAAACTTTTAGACAATATTTTTTATTTTAAATCTGCATAAATTTGCACACATCATCGTAAAACTTGTTTCAATTTTTATATATTTTTACCTCGTGGATATTTAAGTATTTGTGTTTGACAACAAGACGAATCCAAAAGCAACGGAAAAAGAACTGATGAAAAACGTATTTGACGGTAGCGTATTTGACGGTACAGAAACGGATACAACAATCCGTTATGTTTTCGAAATTTCAATTAGACGGTCCGTTACCGTACAAGCTTAGACGGACACGTATTTTCGCACCGTAAACGTACAGTAGAAGTCGGATTCATGAATTCCTACGTATCAGAGAGTCCGTAAAAATGTTTCTTGTGCATTCACTCTTTATTTGTTGCATCTGAACAAGTTAGAAAAGTACTAAGTACCCGTGATCACGATATAATTGTCAAAGTACTCGGTCTGCTAACCACAATTACGATTTATCGAAAATTTCAGATTTGTATGTGACAAAGTTATTAAAAAGTCTTCCAAATGTAGTAGATTTCCTTTTGATTTGAGCGAAATCTAACTTTGAATTGTATTTGATTTTGTATGGGAAATAAGTTTGAAATCCAAAATTTTTATTAGATTTTTTACTGATTTCCCATACAAAATAAAAATTTTGCAGAGTTTTTATTGACTTTTTCGAATACAGCTCTGAATTTGTCGATAAATCGTAACTGTGGTTCGCAACGGCAATATTTTGACAATTATTTGACGTTTAATAAAAGAACACAGCATTTATTTGTATGTATAATATATAGATACGATAATACATGTTTTGTGTTTTTGTATAACACATTAAATCGATATTTGAGATTTCTTCTTTGTGACAAAATTCACTTTTTAATACGCGATGCATAATAGCCTTTTTTCTTTTTTTTTTTTTATTTAAAGTTATATTATTTTTTTTTTTTTGTTAACTTAACCAGAGGTTTTTTGTATTGTCAAATCGAAATTCCTATAAATATAATATAAACGATATAGATTTCGAAATTGATTTCAAATTGAAATCTACTAAAAAAAAGTTCTAATGTAAATTCGCTAGAAAAATAATGACAAAACAGGTAAGGTCATTAGGAAATTTTTTTTTATTTGACTGTCTAGGATATTTGTTTACTTTATATATGAATTTTTTAAATTTTCTGCATAACCTGGTACTGTTATGCCATGGCGAAAACTGTTAAATGTCATCAGTGTTCTTCGGTGTAAATAGTATGTATAATTTTTAAAAAATGGGAATAAAATTCCCCAAAGTCCGGCATCTCTTTAAAAAAAATAGCAATCATTGCCACCAGCTGGTGAAGAAAACAAGAGATGCCAATTTGTAATTATAAATATATAGTTGCTACTACTTTTAAAAAAATTTCCGTTAAATTCAAAATGTTTTAAAAATTTAGTTATTAATACCATTTATAGACAAGAATTTTTTTAAAAAATCTGTTGATATTAACTGAAAAATAATACTAAAGGAATGAATTGTAATACACACATATATATAATCTTCCAAAATATATAAATCTAATGAAAGTAATCAATTTTTTACCATTGATTTTTCCCGTAAATTGTATTTAAGAGATGATACTAATTACGTTATTCTTTTCATTTTCATTCTTCTAATAACTTATAATAAAACGCATAATTAAATTTTCTTTCACATATGTGCTTAATATAGAAACTGTCACTCATATAATTTATTTATACATTTTTTAATAAATTTTAATGTTATTATGAATATAGAAAAAAAACCACCCCCACAATAGCCTTCAACTTGACATTTATTACACGAACTAACAGAAATCTGGCATTACGATATTTGCGATTATACACAGTGCTGCCAGAAAAGCTTTAGCTTATGTCTCCATTTCAAAGATTAAAATCCTCCAAAAAAAAATAGATAAATACCCAAATTTATCCCCAATTTATAAGCAAAATTTAGGTGCTAAAATTCGCTGAATAAAGATAGAATTACGTAACGTGAGATATTTCCATATGGATGCCTCTTTTAAGTCCTTTCGTAGGTAAATCTAATTAAGTTTGTTATCATAACACATTTTACAAAACTCCTCTTATCCGCTAAATCTGCGCTTGTTGCTAATTTAACGACAGTTGTTGAAATTAGAAAATTCTTATTTCTTTAATTTAAAATATTTTTTACTCTGACTATAATGAAATTGAACTTTTTTAAGATATTTCTTCTGCTTTTAAGTTCTATAATGCTTAACGTAGCGAAAATTATAATTTTTAATATAAAAACAGGGTTGCTAACATTTTTGTTCGACAGGAGATATGTAAAAGCCTTATGAAAGGATGTGAGCCTTAAAATTGATGAGTAACGTCTTAGTTTTTCAACTAAATTTTTCAATAATTTAAAAAACTTTATAATCTGAAATGCTGAGATTTTTAAATTTGTCAACAAATTTTAAAGTATTGTTTTAGTCCAAAAGTAATGAACTTGGGTTGGACCAGGACTTCAAAACTAAATATATAACACGGTTTCTAAAATTTGTTTTATAATTTTATGTATTCTTAAATAATTTTAATATTTGTGACAAATTTTTAACTTCGATTATTCAACCAACACCATTTTATCAATTATACATTAACAATAAAATGCGTAATTATTTTTTGATCTTATAAAAGAAATTTAATTAGGTTGAAAAAGTGGAATCGGAAGTAAAGATATTCTTCACAACCGATTCATGTCCAAATATAAGATATACACTTAACCCTCTAATTCTCTTTCGTCAGATTTTTATTTGCAAATCTGCATAAATTTGTAAATTCATAAATATTAACCTCATGGATATTTAAGTATCCTTTTTTGATAACTAAACTAATCCAAAAGCAACGGAAGAAAAACTGATGAAAAATTGTGGTCCATATTTGACGGTACAGAAACGGATACACCAAAAAAGAGTCAAAACGTATTGCTTTCGAAAATTTAATTATACGGTCCGTTAATGTTCCGTTTAGGTATAAACTTTGACGGATACGTATTTTCGGACCGTAAACGTACAGTATAAGCCGGATTCATGAATCCGTACGCTTCGGAGAGTCCGTAAAAATGTTTCTTGGGTATTTACAACTTGCCGCACAAACACAGCAAATATATGCTAGGATGATACATTTGTGCCTAGGTTTAGTGTGATACGTTAAAGTGTGCAATTTGAAAAAAAAAAACGAGCAGAAAATCGTCGTAGAGTGAAATGAAATTTCAACAACTCTGTACGCCTTCGTCCACCTTTTGAATTCCTTTAATCTATTTGAGGTGGGTCTCAGACAAGAGGGTTAACTTATACTTAACTATTTTACAAAAGCAACTGTCAAAAAAAAAAATACAAAACAACAACAATTTTTTTGGGTTTACTTATACAGTAGAATCTCACAAATTAGAACCGGTCATATTAATGTATTGGACGCTTCGAAATTAGAACTTGTGGTTCTAATTTCTGTTAGTTTTTTTGGTTTTATTTTCACTACAAAATAAGCTTTTTTAATGATTTTAAACTAACAGGGTAATTATATGTATTAAACGATCTAAAGGCGGCCATACACTTTATTCGTTTTTTGCAGTTCAATATTAGAACCTGTGGTTTCCATAGATTATCCACAAAGCTTTGCCTTATCTATTTCTTATAAAGTAATAATAAATCGGAAAATCACCGAGTTATTCGTGATGTGTACAATTTGATCACATGCATGCGAAATTTGATACTCTTTATAAATTTGGGTCAGTCGATGACTAAGGGTCAAAGTTAAAGTTTTTCATTCGAGTGAAAGTTTAAAATAAATGCCAAATAAACGTAAAACTCTAAGATTAATTAAATGTTAATAAATAAAAAAGGTTTTGTGTTAAAAAATTGCTCACGTAACTAGTTTAGTTTTATTATTATTTCATCATTTTCTGCCAGAAAAAAATGTTCAGAAATTAAAACAAATAAAATTAGTTTGAAACCCACTGTTAAATTTAAGTTTTTAGTCAAAAATTATAACAAAATTTGAACAGAAAATCTTCAGAATTTTGGTAACTGAAAACTGTGATTAATTAAGAAAATTTAAAATAAATTTGAATTCCTTAAAGATACCCAAAAATAGTGATAACATCCCCAATATATCGCGAACTTCCCCCAAATTGGAGACAAATATGCTTTATCCGGCAACATTGATTGTGCAAAAAAATTTAGATGAAAGATTGTAAAAAATTTTATAGTAAGAACAAGCACAGTAGCAGAAAAATATCGATTTGCCATACACACGATAGTACGAAAAAATAAGTGGTTAAGAAAAATTGTGTAAAATAGTTGTAAAAATTCAATTATTAAGAAAAAATATAAAACGATAATTGCACAATAATTAAATATTAAGAAATTCCAGATTACAAGCAACCAACTAGTCAATTTTCAACTAAAAAAGGAACCTCCTCCCAAAAAACAAGTAGTGATTTGATTGATTTTTTTTCTGTGTGGTGTAATTCGTGTGTGTATTTGAGAAAGTTCAAACGCACATACAGTCCACAAACCAGTGACCAGTTTGCTGAAGTTTAGAAAATAGTTAAGTTTTCTTGAGAAGAAAATCTGAAAAACTTGCAGAAAAATGGCTTTTGCTGGATTTAAGAAACAAATCAACAAAGCTAATCAGTATGTAACGGAAAAAATGGGTGGTGCCGAGGGCACCCGTCTCGATGTCGACTTTATGGAAATGGAACGTAAAACAGATGTAACATCCGAACTGGTAGAGGAATTACAAGTAAAGACAAAAGAATTTCTTCAACCCAATCCAACGGCTCGTGCTAAGATGGCTGCGGTGAAAGGAATCTCGAAATTGTCCGGCCAAGCGAAAACCAATACGTATCCTCAGCCTGAAGGTCTTTTAGCTGATTGTATGCTGACTTATGGCAAAAAATTGGGTGAAGACAATAGTGTTTTTGCGCAAGCGCTAGTTGAGTTCGGTGAAGCTCTACGCCAAATGGCCGATGTTAAATACTCGCTCGATGACAACATTAAGCAGAACTTTTTGGAGCCACTGCATCATTTGCAGACCAAAGATCTAAAGGAGGTAATGCACCATCGCAAAAAGTTGCAGGGACGACGACTCGACTTCGATTGTAAACGTCGCCAGAAGGCCAAGGATGATGATATTCGTGGAGCCGAGGAAAAGTTTGAGGAATCTTTGCACCTCGCCCAAATGGGCATGTTTAATTTGCTCGAGAATGATACCGAGCAAGTGTCGCAGCTTTGCTCCTTTGCCGAGTCTCTGTACGAATTTCATCTTCAGTGTGCTGACATTTTACGTGGCCTTCAGGAAACGTTGGCCGAGAAACGGGAAGAAGCCGAGTCGCGTCCCAAGCCGGAATTTGTGCCCAAATCTTTTCTCGATTTGAATTTGGATGGTATGGGCAATGACACGGAGAGCTCGGGCACACCAGCCCACCATAGGGCGGCTGGTGCGTCTCCGCTGCCATCGCCCATGCGTTCTCCTGCCAAATCGATGGCTACCACACCGGCGCGCCAGCAGATGCAGCCCTATTGCCAGGCTTTGTACGATTTCGAGCCGCAAAACCCCGGTGAATTGGGCTTTAAAGAGAACGAAATTATCACACTGCTGAATCGCGTCGACGATAATTGGTTTGAAGGTTCACTTAATGGGCGCACCGGCTATTTTCCACAATCGTATGTGCAAGTGGTGGTGCCCTTACCAAATGGCAATTAAAAAAATAATGTTCAACGCTAAGGAATTACCCTAACAAACAACAACAAACTAGGAGGCTGATGATTACATAGATTGATTGATCGATAATATGGGAAGCTAATTCTCTATTGCTTATTATAATTATGATGATGATTATGAAGAAGAAAAAGTTAACTGAAGAAGTGAGTTTATTTATAACGTATGTATTTTATTTGATGTCTATGAAACAAAATTGGCAAACAATAACTAATTTATTAATGAATTAACTAATTATAATTATTAATTCAACAAAAATTTTACAATTTAAATGTTAATTACAATTTATCTACAAACAAAAAAAACATAAAAATGCAACAAAAAAAATTCAATTTTAAATGAAAATCCAAAATTTAGACAAAACAAATTATTAAAAAAAAAAAAAATAATGCTTCAATTTTTAACAAAAAAAATCCAAAACAATGCTAATTGTTTTATATTTTTCGTTTTTTTTTTAATTCTGATTTATTTCCATAATTATTATAATTCAATGTTAAACAAAAAATTATAATTGACTGTTTTTCGTCAATTTTACAATTTATTTTTCTCTGTAATTTGTTTTTTAAACCCACTCTCTCTCGTTTGTATGTGCAAATTTAAATGTTAAAATTAACAGGTGTTTTTTTTTTATTTTTTTTTGTTTTAGTGCTGCATTTAACACTAGATTTATAAAAATTGTCACATTAACAAATGTTTGGCAGTAATGCTAATTAGAAAGGGGGACATTTAGAAAAATCCTTGACACAGTGTTACTTTGTGTCCTTGATTTCAATGATGATGTTTATTATATATATTCTTGAGAATAGAAATATATGTATGTATTTGCATTACATTTAAAATAAATTTATGAAATTTAGAATTTTAATTTCACATTTTAACGATTTTTTTGTTTAAAAAAGGTTAAAATTTATTTTTTGTATGAATTATATAAGTTTTTAAATTCTTTGGGCTAAAAATTGGTAAACATTTTTAAGCTTTCCGTTAAAAAAATGTAAATCTTATATAATTTATTCAAAAAACTGTGAATAAAGTTTTTTCAATAAGTGGAATTGATTTTTATAACCACAAGAGTAGTTTTCGAACGCGTCCATATTTTATATAAAAAGAGCTTATTTCAGAAATAAAAAAAAAAAACTTTCTTTTTTTAAATTTTTTAAAAAATGTTAGTACATACATTTAGGAAGAGCAATAAAACTCGTAGTACGGGTCTTTTAGTAAACTGATTTTTCATATTTCTTCCAAAGCAATTGTTGGTATCTAATGAAGTTATTTGAAATATTTACCTCTGGGTGTACCAACATGCACTTACAAGACTTTTCCTTGATTCGATAGAAAAAATTTAAGATCGATCTGCGACGGCTTTTGTTCCTCTTTGGGAAATTTAGGGGTTAAAATGGTGTTAAAAAATTCGTTTGTAATTTCGTTTAAAGAAATTATATTTAAATGTGTTTACGTTGAAAATGGATTTTTGAGGGCATTTCACGGGTACCTTTTTTGGGTACTTTTTTTTATTATGCAGTAGTATGGAGAAGTATACTACTTTGACTTCGATTTTACCTATTTCCCCCATATATTATTAAACGTAATATTGTAATACCATTTTTATTTTTGAATTTGTAAGTTTCGAAATGAAGGTGTCGAACGAATAAGGATATTAAATCCACTATTTTAGAAACTTTGCAGAAAATAAGAAAATTTTGGGAAGCATTGAAAACTAAATAGGATAGTAACATTTTCGAATTTTTAGAGTTTTGGCTGGACGTATTCAAAACGCTTGTTTGAATGGTTGTCTTAAAAAAAATATAGACATTGTTATGGTTGAAATCGGTACATGTTTAGATCTAGTCCACATACAAGTGTCAGCTGAAATGGTTACACGACCTATCTAAAAACCCGTTTTTCGAATATTAAAAACAACCTCATTTTAAACCCGGTTTTTTAAGATAAAAACCGGTTTAAATAACCGGGTCTTCCGGTTTTTTTATATAATCGCTTTGTTTTGGTGTTCATATTTAAAACTAATTGAACTCCTTTCCAAGTGAGCCCTTTTGTGTTATTTTTTAAACAAAAGTAGTCTTTAGAAGATTTAATAGTTTGTCAATCATAAAAATTGTCAAATCAAATCTATTGATTCATAATGACCTATAAATTTGAACTTTTTTCAATTAACAAAAGCAAACATTTTAGTTCCATCTTATTCTAAGTAAATTTTTAGACCCGATTACTGAACGTCTCAATAATATTTAACCAATATTTTTCCCATATGACCAAATATGGAAAAATGTAATCTAGAGGAGACTGTTTTTCTTAAAAAACTATAACTAATTTTTTATTTATTTAAAAAGTTCGTCAACATTTTTGAAAATTCGTCCCTTTTAAGCCAATATTTGTATAAAACTCTAAATATGGTAAATCTAGTGTTAATGTCGCCAATGCCAAACCTGTTAAAACTCAAAATGTAACATTTTAAAATATTTGATAGAACTTAAATTTATTATTATACAATTTAAATGTCCTTGATCTTTATATAAGAAGATTTAAAAAAAATCCTTTTAATCTTTATTATCACGTGTATTTTTGAACTCATTATTTATTTTTACTTTATTAAACAAGCAGATACGCTGTTTTATTTATAATTGTATTAATATAAATATGTATGTACATATTTTTACAAAATTCTTTTAATTTTCCTTTTGACAATTTATATAAGGTGCATATGACAATTTTTTTTTTGAAATTTTGCCAACAGGAAATTGATTTATTTATTTGGAAAAAATACGTACACTTTTGTGATGTTAATCATATATAAAATGATAAATTATCAAATATTTAAGTGACTCTTTAGTTTTTATTGATTTTAAAATTGATATTGGTCCTTTGACAATTTATTGTTATGCATTGTTATATATGCATATCTTTTCTTTATCTTCTTCTTTATATATATAATTCTCCTGTACGTGTGTTAGTGACTGCACTCCTCCTTAACGGCTGGGCCGATTTCGATGAAATTTGTTGTGTCTGTTTTATTTGATCCCTGAATGGTTTAGATTCACAATTGACCTATATGGGTACAATGGGCGTGGCACCTCCCATACGAAGTAAAAATGTATTTTTGTATATCTGGAGTACTGTTACAGTGGGAGTCTTCAAACTTTGTGTGAGCTTTTTTTATAATAATACTCATAATCTCCCAAAAAAATGAGTGCCATCCAAGCAATGGGCGTGGCACCTCCCATACGAAGAAAACATTCATTATTGCATATCT